>CAIGQV010003909.1:26249167-26277629 GCA_903798115.1 Danio jaintianensis
CCCTAAGTGTGTGTGTGACATTTATTTTTGAACATTTTCGGGTCATTTTAACACAACCACGATAATATTGATAATCGTGAAAATCACTATAATCGTGATAGGAAATGTTCATACCATCACATCTCTACTGTACATCGTCTCTAAAACACAACTCTATGTTGCCCCCATGTGGCGATGCTTATGAATTGCTATGATTGAGAACTACTTCTGTGGTAAGCTCTCCTTTCCCCTCTGCCTTCTCTCTCAGATCCGGGACTCCGGGGAGATACCCAGCAATGAGCAGATCATCCGTTTCTCCAAGCTGTTTGAGGACGAACTGACATTGGATAACCTGACACGGCCACAGCTCGTGGCTCTGTGCAAACTGCTAGAGCTGCAGTCCATCGGCACCAACAATTTCTTGCGCTTCCAGCTCATCATGAAGCTTCGAGCCATCCGCGCAGATGACAAGGTTAGAAATTGTGTCGAAAATAAGTCGTCGTTTTTATGATCATTTATTTGAGTTTGAAGTATGTCAGTTTTTGCAGTAACATTAAATTAAGTTTGTTGTCTATTCCACAAGTTAGACTCTTTTTCAACTGACAAATTTGAGCTTAAGTTGTCGACTTATTTTTCCCCCTATGTTTTGAATAGTTTCTCATATGCTATTATTTAATTTTTTGCTAGAATGTTTACATTTTAAGCTCTTGCGTTCACCAAAGCTGCATTTAATTAATTACAAATGAAGAAATGGAAATGGAAAATAATTGTTCGGTGTCTTCAGTGTAATATGATATTTCAGAAATCATTCTAATATTCTGATTTGCTGCTGGAAAAAAAAGTTTCTTGTTAATATCAATATTAAAACAGTTGTGCTTTATATATTTTTAATGATTATTTGATAGAAAGAATCTTTAAAATATAATATATATAATTTTTAATAGGTTTTGATCTCATTCTTGCTTCCTTTCTGATTAAATTTACATTCATAAAGTTCAATTTATGATAAATAGTGTTTTGAATTGAGTGTATAATGGTTAGGGATATGTTGTTTTTTGCATGAAAATAAATGTACAAAAGTGTTAAAATATTTAAAATATTTAGTGTTTCAATTAACTTTTTAAAAAATAAAATATTGGGCATCACAGTGGCGGCAATGGGTAGCACGATCGCTGGTTCGAGCCCCGGCTGGGTCAGTTGGTATTTCTGTGTGGAGTTTGCATGTTCTCCCCGTGTTCACGTCGGTTTCCTCCGGGTGCTCAGGTTTCCCCGGAGATATATATATATATATATATATATATTAGTCTATATCTATAGGTGAATTGGGTAAGCTAAATTGGCCGTATTGTATGTGTGTGAATGAGAGTTTATGGGTGTTTCCCAGTGATGGGTTGCGGCCGAAAGGGCATCCGCTGCGTAAAGCATATGCTGGATAAGCTGGCGGTTCATTCCGCTGTGGCGACCCCTGATTAATAAAGGGACTAAGCCGAAAAGAAAATGAATGAATGAAAAAAAAAAAAAAAAAAATCTAAATACGAGAAATATACGTTTTTACGAAATATATTTAGAAAACACACATTTGTTAAAAAAAAAAAAAAGTTTATTCTGGCCTGTACTTGCTTCAATGTATAAAAGAATTAGTAAATGATTTTTGCTGACAAATAGGTAAAACCATGTAGTAGTTTAAAGGATAATGGCAAAGTACAAAGACAGTTAATCAGTATTTTATGTTGATCCCTAAATGGAGTCCTTTAATGTCAGCAAATGTTTCTTGTTCTAAATATTACAATTTTTTTGGTATAAAAAACTGTTACGCTGAATGCCATTTTAGTAGATAACTGCGTGTCTTCTGTAAATGATGGTGAAAAATGTGCTTATTGTATGACTGCAAGAATATGTAATTAAGTAGATCTCGTTCTAATGTACAGGAAGAAAAATTGGTAAAACTTAAAAATATTGGTCCATTAGTTAGTGTTAGTTAGTTGTATTTACTAAAATGAACAGACAATTATAAATACATTTACTATGGTATTTATTCATCTTAAACATAATGTTATTTAATTTAAATACATACGAGATGTAGAATAGGTCACTCAAGACTTACACACTCATATTTATTGAAAGGGGACGATAAAACATATTTTAATGGAATGTGTATTTTTAAATTATATTAGAGAAGGTTTTATTCAGGAAATATTTTAAGGGAAATGTTTAAAAAGGTGTCTTCTGGAGGAATTTTAGAATATTTATCATTAATTAAACTAAAAGATTGTATATGACTCTTTTCAGTGTTGTTGTTATTTGTATGTTTTTTATACAATGAATGATTATTATATATTGATTATTTATGATCTATATTAATATTATTGCTTGTTATATATTGTATATTTAGTATAGGTTTTGCCATGAATATAGCCAGTGTTGCTGATATGCCATTGAAAGATAAATAAAAATAAAATAAAGTTAGTTCATGTTAACTCACAACAAGCACAAATTTATGATTTTAACAATTAATTGGTTTCATTGGTTAATGTTGAACTATGATTAATAAATGCTTTACAAGATTATTCATACTTGGTTCATTTATTCATTCATTCATTCATTTTCCTTCGGCTTAGTCCCTTTATTATATGAGGGGTCGCCACAGCAGAAAATACCGCCAACTTATCCAGCATATGTTTTACACAGCGGATGCACTTCCAGCTGCAACCCAGTAATGGGAAACATCCATACACACTCATTCACACACACATACACTACTTCACCTATACCACCTAGTTAACTAACATTAACTAATGGGCCATTATTCTAAAGTGTTACCAAAAGATTAAGGTAATAATAATAATAATAAAAATTGCTCCTTGCTATTGCAGAGAAGAAGGTAAAAATTTTAAAGAAAGAAGGAATAAAGGCAACAACAATAATAATAGGTAATAAAAGCTAAAAAAAAAAAAACATTATACATGGGACATCACTTAAAAGCCAAAGTGTAAAATACTACACTTTTATTGCATTGATGCTTGAAAACCCCTTTAAAAAACAATTATAATGAACACTGCTTTTAAAATTAAATGAAACTAAATTAAATTAGCTTAAAACTTTTAAGTCATTATGTATTTAGTGATTGTTTTATCCAAAATGTCTATACCAGCTTGAGTTACATCTTTGTGTGTGATTGTCAGCTGATATCTGAGGAGGGAGTGGACAGTCTGAATGCGAACGAGCTGCAGGCGGCGTGTCGAGTGAGAGGAATGAGAGCTCTGGGTGTGACGGAGGAGAGACTGAGAGAGCAGCTTAAACAGGTAAACACTTCCCTCTGTGATCAATCACATCCCAGTAATGCACTTTCTTGTTATGCATCTAACTTTTCTGATCATGTCAGTGGTTGGAGCTTCACCTCAATCAGCACATTCCCACATCTCTGTTGCTGCTGTCCCGAGCCATGTTTCTGCCGGACACACTGTCTCCCGCAGACCAGCTCAAAACCACACTACAGAACCTGCCAGAGATCATGGTACGTGCTGGACAAGATACACAATATTTACAATGATTTTTCTGTTTCTCAAGTCACACCTGAGCGCAAGTCAACTAAAACTAAAAGTATAACTAAAAAGAAAGTCTACTGGTGGCTGTAAATGAAACGCAGCATTCACAGAACAATTATAAACATGCATTTCAGTTCCCCTTACTGCACAGTCCTTTCAATTTAACAGCACTTAGAACAAAAAAAAAGGGAATGGATATAATAAAACCAACAGTGACATTTAATTTAAATAACATTTATTATAAAAGTCAAGCCCAAACTAATATATTTAAAGGGAAACTGACATTAATGATGTGAAGTCAATATACGCTAAACAAATATTTAAAAGCAGTGGGACTGGGTGGTACTTCATATTTAGAGGTCTAAATCACAAGTTTAGCACCTAACTACAAATATGGTTTCTGTAATATTTGTTATAAAAAACATTTTTTTAAATTAATTTATAATAAATAATGTTTATATAATGATGAACTCTTTTTGAAGTTTTGATTCTTTTCAAATATTTCCAAAGTTATGTTTGACAGAGGAATTAAATTTTCACAATATGTCCTATAATCGTTATTCCTCTGGAGAATGTCTTATTTCTTTTAGTTTGGCTGGAATAAAAGCAGTTTTTCTAACTATTAAAACAGTTTATAAGGCGGTTATTAACAGCCCCCTTAACCACTGTTGTCCAATAATTTGTTGTAACCTAATTAAATTGCATTTTAAGCAGAATTTTAGTATTTTGCTAAATAGTTAGAAAAAAATATTATGTACTGTTATCATGGCAAAGACAAAAGAAAAAAATAAGTTAGAACAGTTAATAAAAAATAAGTGAGAAAATAAGAAAATAAAATTAGAAATTATTTATTATTTATTAAAACTATGTTCAAAAAATCTTTTCTCCTTTAAATATCACTTGGAAAATATTTGATAAAGAATAGAAATTTCTCAGGAGGGCTAATAATTTTGCTTTCAGTATATTTCACTTTAGATATTCTTGCTGAAATGAGTGTGTGTTCGTATGTGCATATCGTATGTGTATCACAGGCTAAAGAGGCGCAGATGAAAGTAGCAGAGCTGGACTTCTCTAAAGTGGATAACAAGACTAAGCTGGAGGCCACGCTGCAGGAAGAGGCGGCCATCAGACAGGACAACAGAGAGCGAGAGCTGGAGCGACTGGCTGATGCTGCAGAGAAAGCAAAGGAACAGACACAGGCTCAGGTCATTACAGTCTGACAGTGATATCTGCGCCATACCTGTAGTGTAGATGAACTCTTTCTGGAAGATTTTCTTTGAATGTGTCTCCAGGAGGCTGAGGTGGTGGAGGTGGAAGGAGAACGACGGGTGGATGCAGAACATGCTCTGTCCAGTGTAGATGTGGCCATCCATTCAGAAACACTACGAGACACTGCACCGGTGCTGGAGGGGATTAAGGTAAGAAAATCAAATCACACTCTTTCTAATAGCTTACAATTTATTAACATGAAATTAAACTAAATACAATGGTGTTTGTTTGAAATGATTATTCCATGCCATGACATTTGTACTAAACTTAAAAATGTGCACTACTGTTCAGTATTTGGGGTGATATTATTATTATTATTATTATTTTTTTTTTAGAAGAATATTTTTTTAAATTCGTATTCGGAAAGGATGCATGAAATTTATCAAAAGGGACCTACATTAATTGTTTTACAAAATACATTGCTGTTATTTTGAACCTTCTTTACTTCAAAGAATCCTGAAAAAAGAAAAATCTCACATATCATAAACTTTTCATAAACGTTGAGTAGCACCTTACTTTACCTGTCAGTCTCTTTTTAAAAAATTTTTATGACTCCTCAAAAACATCCTTTTCTTTCTTCGCATTCATCCATGTTTCTTTTCTGCTGTAATGTGCCATTTATAAGCAGTACTTCAGGTATATTTACTGAAAAACCATATAGACAAAACCCCTGGAATAAAAATTACGGAAGAAAAGTTGGGTTCACAATATTTATTTGACCATGTTTTAAAAATAAACATTTAAAGGGATAATTCACCCCAAAACTGAAAATTCTGGTATCATTTACTCCTTTACTTGTTTCTTTCTTCTTCTGTTGAACACAAAAAGAATATATTTTGAAGAAAGCTGTAAACCTGTAACCATTGGCTTCCATAGTATTTCTTTTTCCTACTATGGATGTCAATGGCTTTAGGTTTACAGCTTTCTTAAAATAAAGAAACTCCTTAAAGGTTTGAAACCACTCGAGGGAGAGTAAATAGTAAATACATTTATATTTTTGGATGAACTATCCCTTTAATTTGTCCAACCCTAGTAATGAAAATTATTCAGATTTTTTTTACAGTAGTCACTTCAACATCCTCCTGACACCTTTGCACAAATCAGAATAACATAAACATCCAAAACTTTTGATATACTTTTTTGTTTGCCATTTCTCCCAAAAAAAATGTGTTTTATAAATGTATCTTTCTTAACCAGAAAGCTTTCAATTAAAAAGATATGGTTGGTCAATCTAATCCACTTGCAGATTCCAGGTCAGTAAGACAAGACGGGATTTACTAATTTGCAGTGCTTTACAATGTCAATTTAGCAGACGATGATTCTTATGATGATTTTGAGCGTTGCGTTCATCCTTGTCTGTGATGTTAATGTGGAACAGGATCTTGTACTGACATGTCACAGGAATTATTTTCTCTGTTTCTGTGTGTTGTCATGTGCATCATTTTGCGTGTTTATTTCTTCAGTTCGAGCAGTGGCAGAGGTATCTGCGCATTCAGGTTAGATGCTGAACTGATCCTCACATCACCACACTGATGCTCTGCTCTCATAGTCACCTTAATTTGTGCTTTTCTCTCATTTACATTTTCAGAAAAGGATCTGTTGGCATATGATTAGGTTATATTTAGCACAACAGACACAAACACAATTCAGGCTCATTGGAAATGCGTGCTTCGGTCTACATTTTTTGTGAAACTGCAAAAACGTACACTATAAAATGCTGGGTTTCACACAATTCTTTCAAGTTAACTTAAATGTCTTTACAAATTTAAGTGGATTGAACACTAAACAATTAGGCTGTCCCCAAAATAACTCAAGAACTGTGTTGATTCAGCTCATTTTAAACAAGTATTTTGAACAAGTAGCAATTTGACTGTACTTAAACATACTTGTTTTCACACTGATGATATTAACAGGGACATATTATCAACAAACAAAAGCATTATTTTTCTGCAGATCTTTGGACAGCATCAAAAAAATCCCACAAAAGAATTTAACAATGTTTGTCCCGCTTGCTTTTTGAGCATTGTCGAGTTAGTGCCTATGATTGGTCGTGCGGTCAACAGAAAGGGCTGCGATTGGCTCTAATGCTCTGGCACTGTTCACCGATGACTGACAGCCAAGAGGAGAGGAAACGTGTGCAGGGTTTTCTGCGTTTTTTATTAGTTTGAAGTGTTTTAATTACTTTCGCTTGCCTCCCTCACCATAGTAAGCTACCGCAATATACACATTTGAGATTTACATTTACATTTAGTCATTTAGCTGACGCTTTTATCCTGTGTCTGTCAAACGCGTTGTAAGAGGCAGATCGTTCCACCATCGTGGGGCCGATTCAGAGAAAGTGCGGGAGAGTGATTTCTTACCCTTTTGGGACGGCACCATGAGACGACGCTCGTTAGCAGAGCGCAGTGATCTGGAGGGTAAATATGTCTGTATTAGTAAGTGAAGGTAGGCGGGTGCTAAACCTGTGGTGGTCTTGTAGGATATGAGCAGAGCTTTGAATTCGATGCGGGCGGCTATAGGGAGCCAATGTAACTTGACAAAGAGGGGTGTTACATGCGCTCTTTTCGGTTCCTTGAAGACCACTCTTGCCGCTGCATTCTGTATCATCTGTAGAGGTTTGATAGTGCAGGCCGGGAGTCCAGCGAGTAAAGCATTGCAGTAATCCAGCCTGGACAGGACCAGAGCTTGTACCAGGATTTGTGCAGCATGCTCTGAGAGAAAAGGTCTGATCTTCCTAATGTTGTAGAGAAGGAATCTGCAGGACCTGGCAGTGTTGGCAATATGATCTGTAAAGGTTAGCTGGTCATCGATTATTACTCCCAAGTTTTTGGCTGTTCTGGAGGGGGCAATGGTCGATGCTCCCAGTTGAACAGAGAGGTTGTGACGGATCTTAGGGTTGGCAGAGATGACGAGAAGTTCGGTTTTCGTAAGGTTCAGCTGTAGGTGATGGTTCCTCATCCAGAGCCAGATGTCCCTCAGGCATGCCGAGACGCGTGCTGAAACCGATTGATCATCAGGATGGAACGCAAGGTGAAGCTGTGTGTCGTCCGCATAGCAGTGATAGGAAAAGCCATGCTTTCGAATGACGGATCCCAATGATGTCATGTAGATCGAGAAGAGCAGCGGTCCGAGCACTGAGCCCTGAGGGACGCCGGTCTTGAGATGTTGCGATTCCGAGACTTCACCTTTCCACGATACCCTGAAGGACCTACCTGAGAGGTAAGACTGGAACCACTGGAAAGCTGTGTCAGAGATTCCCAAGGTCTTGAGGGTCGAAAGGAGTATACAATGGTTAACCGTGTCAAAAGCAGCTGAAAGATCCAGCAGGATGAGGACCGATGACTTAGAGGCTGCCCTAGCCAGTCTTAGATCTTCAACAACCGAGAGCAGTGCGGTCTCCGTGGAGTGGTTCCTCTTAAAGCCTGACTGCTTGCTGTCCAGGAGGTTGTTCTGAGTAAGGACAGATAAAGATAAATGACGTCAGTACGTGACGTCAGTACGTAATAACCGGTTAGGATCTGTTACTGAACCGATACAGAATTGTCTGCGTCTGCATCGCAGTGCACCGAAGAAACAATTAATTTTGACACCCCTAGTTCGCTGGTGATTCTGTACTACAAAGCTCTGCCTTTTCCAGAACATGAAAGAAAGACATGTATTTGAAACGTACAACAAAACATACCCTAAGTAACGTATTTCACCTTCGCAAAAATGTGAAACAAAAATTCACACAAAAAACTGCGCCCTGTAATGGATTTGTCTTCTGAAACGTGCAAAGAAACGTATCCGGAGCAACGTATTTTATGTTTTGGAAAAATGTATACTGAGGCACATATTTCCAATGAGCCTGCAACAGTATTATATATTAATGTTATTATTAATGTTATTATAATAAACAAATTAAAATTTGAATATATTGATTTGAAAGAGCAGATTTTGGTGTGGTTATGCCTGTGTCCTCCTACCAACTTCACCCCCCAACTCTCTGTTTCTGTATGAGTTTATGTGAGTCTGTAGGACAGTGAAAAATGCAGAAGCCCACCAGAGGCCCTCTAAATACCCTATAATGTGTTTCAGTTGGTTTTAGTCACCTTTTTACTTTTTGGAAACCTTTCCTTCCTCTGACTGATCCTTTAATAAAATAGCAACCAGTATATCTGTATCAGTGTTGGGGAGTAGAAAAAGTGAAACAGTAATTGAGCTGTTTTCAAATCAGCATTGATTTTCTAATGACAAGTTACATTATTGTTCAGAAGTTGTGGGCAGTAAGATTAGTTTTTTTTTTAACTTTTAATAATCAAAGATGCATTAAATGTATTTAAAAAAAGAAGAAAAAAGGATGAAAATGTTTAAGAAAGCTGTTTATAATATTACAAAATATCAAATAAAGCAAAAAATTTAAATAAACCTAATAATACAATTTAAATCAGTTTCAAATAAATGCTGTGTTTTGAACTTTATATTCATTTTTAAAGAATTATGAAGATGAAAATTATTTCCACTAAAACTGCAGCACAACACTTTGTTTTTATTGTCATATTTCCAGGTGTCATCATTTGATAAAATATTTGCAAAAAATAAGATCATTTCTCTTAATGACTTGGCTAACTCATTTTTTTAAAGGGTACATTGATTGTACAATAACTGCTAGCTATGCACAGAATATTCAGGATGTACTTAGTGATTTTAGTTCACTTATTTAACTTATTTAATTAGTGATTTATCTTAGGTAGCATTTTTTTATATATATATATATATATATATAATTTAATTAGATTTTTTTAATTAGAGTGTCCTCCATTTTCGATGTATTGCCTCATTAAAACCGTTATAGACTGTGGAGCGAGCACCGAACCCTCATTTGCACCAAAAGGTCAAGTCCGCCACTGATTCTAAGGTTCCCCAACACTGCTGTTCATGCATGTCAATGTCTGTGTGTGTTCACAAGAGTGAGGGTTGATGGATGCTGCGTTTCATTTTTCAGGGCGAGGAGATCACTAAGGAGGAGATTGACATGCTGAGTGACGCCTGTACCAAACTGAAGGAGCAGAAGAATCTCCTCACCAAAGAGAAAGAGGAGCTGGAGGACCTGAAGGATGATGTGCAGGAGTACAGCGAGGTGTGTGAGATCAGAAGCACAAGCGTAAAGATGCATTCATTAGGGCTGGACGATTTATCGAAAGAAAACAAAATTCGTAAACAATAATCGACGCAAATTCCCCAATGATGAAGATTTAACTGGTCATGGAAAACCTTTAAAAGTCATGGAATTTTGACATGGCATTTATTAGACCTGGAAAAGTTTAGGAAAAACAGAAAAACCCTTGAAGTTTTGGAAAAGTAATGGAAATTTGTTTAACAAAAATCTGTATAGTTGAATATAGGTTAGTTGTCTTTACTTATTTCTGTCCTTCGCCAATCACATACTCTCACATTATTAGTGCCATGTAAGCATTATCTAAATATATTTTACATAGATATAAAAATTAATTTAATATGTAATAAATGAAATAATATTATATAAAATTTAATAATACAAATATAATAATACATTTTAACAATAAAATATTAAATACATTTAATAATAAAATTAATTTAAACTAAATAGATTGTTGCATGTTTTACGATATGCTGTAATAAATTTGAACATTAAGCATTGTTTTTCTTATTATTTACCACGTATACGTAACCATTACATGAAACATTAGGTCATGAAAGTTTACTTGAAAGCCTTGAAAAAGTCATGGAATTTTAGTAGTAAAAATGTGTATGAACCATGATTTCAGTTTTTTTAATCCTGTTAATACTTTCCTTCTAAAATATACTACCACGTGTAGACAGACTGAGCGTGTGCGTTTCTCTCAAATATGCAAAAAAGAGAAAGCGAGTCTCTCACACGTAAGATAATTGATGTGCTGCATGTAAATCAGCATCAGTTCAATGGTCAGCGTTTATCCATCTATCCATCCATCCGCATTTTCACTTCAGAAAATTGGTTTGAGTGAACAATGTATTTAATATTCAGAAGCCTGACAGACACTTTTATTATTTTATTTTTAAATGACCTTTAACGTGCCAAGTATCACTCACTCACTTTCCTTCGGCTTCTTCCCTTATGTAAAGGGATTAAATAATTCTATATAATAAGGGGATAAACTAAAAAAAAAAAAATCATTCAATAATCAAAATCAAGGTTAAGTGTTCAGTTATTTGACGTTTTGATTTTAAAGGGCACCTATGATAAAAATCAACTTTTGGAAGCTATTTGGACAGAGCTGTGTGTAGGTATAGTGTGTCCACAGTCATACTAGATAGAAACACAATAAGTCTCTTTTTTTAAATTTCCAGGCGTTAAAATAGAATCCGGATCCCTGAAATTTTGAGGCCCACCGCAACGTGACGTACTGTAGGAGTGTGGTTTTCCCCGCCCACCGAATTGATTGACAGACGCGTATTAACATAGTCTCCATAGTAGCACGTATAAACATATCCACAAGACAGGACTTGCACAAAGCAACTGGGATTAAAAGACCTGTTCAGCTCTCTGTGATCATCTGCATCTCAAGAATGAGTTTTACAAGTTTAAAACGTTATAAAACAGTGCATGTTTGTAATAAAGTCAGTAAAATCGATATGTAATTCATCACCACAGCCGCATGTCAGTACAATTAGAAAAGAAGATGCTTCAATCCCATCACCCACCAATCTGTCACTGTGCTGTTTATCTGACATGAGACGCAACAGGAAATGGAGACATGTGTCAGAGCAATAGCGAGCGATCTCTGTAGCTCTGACACGCACGTGGGAATGGTGGGTGGGAAGAACCAGCTTATTTGCATTAAAGGCACAGGCAACAAAAACAGCTACAGTGTGCTCAGAGTTGAAAATCCCCATGTTTAGAAAGGTATAATAAATAATCTGATACAAAATCTTTACAGACACATTCTGAAGACACAAAAGACGCATCCTAAATCTTGAAAAAGGGGTAAAATAGGTGCCCTTTAAGTCATATTGCCCAGCTCTAGCATTCATTCATTTTCATTTTATATATAAACATTTGAAAGTGTATGTGTGTCTCTCTCTCTATACAGGACCTGGAGGAGATAAAGCGAGAGCTGTCCAAGACGGGACAGGAGAAAGCAGTGGAGGAGTCTAAAGCAAGTCAGCGTCTGTCGAAGCGGGTCAACCGCATGATCGGCAGAATGGATAAGATCATCACTGAGCTGGGGAAGGACAAGATGGTGCTAGACGGACAGATGGACAGCGGGACCACACCACCAATTGGGTAAGAGACTTTGATTTGCAGTTTGTGTGGAATTGGATGTTATGCTTTCTGTCTGATGGTGCATCTGTGTCTCCATAATGAGAAGTTGTAGTTGACAGTAAAATGGTGGCGGAAGAATAACTGTACAGGATGTGAACGCAAAATAAAAAAAAAGGGTTCCCAGTCCAACTAAAAACATTTTTGTTGTTTTTTAGATTGTTCTTTGAGAAACGTAGTGACTTGCCAAGGTAAGGACAGGAGAGACTTCTCGATTTTCTTTTTGTTTGCTCATCAAAAGCATTATTAACTTAAAAATATGGACTAAACACCATATTTTTTGACAAGTTTGTAACCAAATATTAATTATTGGAGGGTCGGCTGATTAAGTTTGATTTAATAATTTAATTCACCAGCGGTGTGCTTTTTTTTTTTTTTTTTTTTACTAGTCCTGTTTATTTAATTAGTGTTGGTTATTGTGGATTGAATCAGTTGTGTGATTAGGGTTGTGCTGTGAAATCGTTCATTGTTCTCAGTGCTGCAAGTTAAACATGGATGACATAGTTTATGGCCTTTGTTTTAAACCACAAATGAGGTTTGTATTAGGGGTGTAATGGTGCATAAAAATAAATTTTGGTATATGCTTTGTTTAGAAAGTCATGTTTTGCTATGTTTTCCATATAGAGAGTGGAAAATAATGCGCAGGTAATTGTGAAATGGTCACAATTTTGATTTGAACACCAACGCAGTCTTGTTTCTAAAATACCATATTCCTTAGTGGTAGGTAATTTTTAGTTATGAAACCGGTTTAGTCTTTCAACCAAACACTATTGTCATTTCTGTATTACAAATATTCAAATTATTTTGTCTTCATCTCTTTAATTAAAATGGCCATCATAGTCAGTTACATCTAAAATGAAAGTAAACAAGTGGAGGTCATTATGTATATATAAGGTCTTAAAGTGACAGCAGACACATACACCATCTACAACATTAACATTTTAATAAAAAAAACAACAGTCACTGGCCTTGACTGAATATTTTTGTTTTGATTTATTAAGAATCAATGTTTGTTTCATTGGAGGCTCATGCCCTTTGACTTTGAAAACCCCTGGTTCAGATGTAAATTGTGATGTCTACAGTAGCAATCAGAATAGAGTAAATCACACCTTTAAAGTTAGTTAAAATTACTGTTACAATGATTTTGTTACAAAGTATATTTGAGATTGTAGAATACCTGTAGATCTGGTTAAGCGAGACTGTTGTTAAAGTTAAGGATCCTGTTCACTTTCTTTGCATGACACATTGGCGTTACAGTACAGAATAGCTGTTTTGGCATTATCTGGAACATTAAATGCATTCTGTTCACATATGACTCTCTGGACCACTACAAACATCACATCCTTTGCATTTCCCCAGCAAAAATATCGTTCACATAAAAAAAGCGAAATCATCTCCAACGTCCTAGGTTATATATGAAAGCTGATTTTTAAGTTTCATTACAATCTGTTTACACATCGTCAATAAAAAGAGATGTAACTATGAAAATTCCTACGCATAGCCCCTTTTAAAGTAGCACTGTATTTGTTCAGTTCAAATATACATACCAAAACTAAACACCTATACCAAACGTTATTGGTTTGTGACATGTACCATTACACCCCTAGCTTGTATGATTTAGTCAAAAAATCTGAAAGATTTGAAAATCAATGTCTCAATACAATTAGCAATGATTCCTAAAGCTCTTCCAATCACTAACATCTCTTCTGGGAACCCTGCACGCTGTCTTGGCATGCGACTGGTTGATCAGAGAACTTACTCGTCCTCCACCATCTTACCTGTTGTGTTATCAAGTAACCGTTCCCTGTATGCAGTGTCTTTCTGTCCTACAGGGAGAATCTGATAAGCATCAATGAGCTCATCACAGTCATGAAGCAGATCCAGAACATTCCTGAACACAAGCTGCTCAGCATCGCTGACGCACTCGATGAAAACAAAGATGGCAAGATAGACATCGATGACGTCATCAAGGTAACAAGAACTACAGTGGAGATCAAAATTAGAAAGAAATTTATAAATGCCACATTTTCTTCAGAAATAATTTATTCTGCGGCTACACCATGCCTTTAGAGCAGGAATTAGACTTATGCGAAAGTCAAAGAGTACAAAATCATGATAAATTCTTGATAACTGATGCCAAATATCAAAAAGAAAAATGGAATTTTCAGTGGTAGGAGAAGCCACTGTGGGACTTTTTTTTCTTATATAATAAATTTCTTGCACTTCATAGTAGTTTTCTGTGCATTTTCGAAATGTATGCTCATCTTGCCATTTCCATCTAAGCCAGTGGTCTCAAACTTAATTCCTGGAAGGCCACAGCTATTCACAGTTAAGCTCCAACCAGTTCCATCACACACCTGCTTAATAGTTTCGAGGGCTGTTTCTTAATATGCGTTCTTCAGCAATCTTGCGTCCTCGTGTTCTCGTGTAACGTCATCCTTAACAGTCAAAGTTCAGTTCCAAAACTCAAGACCGTAAGAACGGAGGACGCGTGAAAGATCCCGGATGTGTTCTTGATATCAAGGACGGATCGATGCAGACTTGAACGCAAAACTTGCTTGAGAAGTCCCAGAAGTCATTGCGGCTGAGTAAAGGAGGTGGGAAGCGCAGCATTTTATACTTGTTTATTATTATAGTTCAGAGATATAACTTATTTATCTCAGGAGTTTCCCTAAATGAGACGGTGAAAGTAAACATTAACATGAGCATCTTAATAAAGGCATAAACACATTAAGGGTGTTTATTTGCTGAAATTCGTATTAAAATCTGTTTTATTTGTATTGTGCGAAGTATACTTGTAAGGTTTTTGTGAATGTTATATATATATATATATATATATATATATATATATATATATATTGAAAAGGGGAAAACAATAAATCGTTGTATATATGCTGTAATGTTTAAAAATTCCTGTTAAAAATGCGTTAAGGTCACGTGACCATCAGGAAGACTGCATGCATCTAATTTCTCAGAGGACGCGTTCTCGCAGTGTTCTCACTGTGTTCTCGCAGTCTCCCGAGTTCGTTCTTCCGAGGTAACCTGGCAAGAACAGTCTTCACAAGAACGCAAGTCCGTCCACTGCATTCTTGGAATTGAGAAACAGCCAAAAGACACCTTAGTTGGATCAGGTGTGTTTAATTAGGGTTAGTGGAAAATTGTGCAGACCTGCGGCCCTCCAGGAATCGAGTTTGAGACCTATGATTTAAGCAGTTTTATGCAATATTCCAAAATGTGCAAAAAAATGGGTGGATGGAAACATAGCTAACACTCTTTTTCAGTCTCTTCCGCAGTTTGTTGACTTTAGTTGGTTTCTTGGCCATAACATTGTTGCCAAGGATTTTCCAGAGATTTTCAATCTGGTTTAGATCTGGGCTGTTATCTGGGCGTTTCATTATTTCAGTGCTTTCAACTGCATAGAACTGCTTTACCCATTCTCTGAATCTGAGTGCTCTCTAATTTTGATCGTTGCTATTTTTAAGTCTAATTTTTTAATGTCTTGTTTATTTTTTTGTACCGTGTTTCAGAATACTCATGAAATATGCTTTAAAAACTGCTGTTTTACTCATATTAGGAAACTTCAAATAGGTTGTATAAAGTTGATCTTCACTGTAATTTCTTTTGATATTCCTTTTTCTGCTTGACTCTGTATGTAAATTTATCTGGTGTGTCGGTTAGGTGGTAGAGCTGATCGATAAGGAGGACATCGATATCTCCACCAACCAAGTTGCAGAGATCATGGTGATGCTACAAAAGGAAGAGAAGCTGGTGGAGAAGGAGAAAGCCAAGGAGAAGGTTGAGAAGGAACAGGCAGCTAAAATCCAAAACTAGATGGATGTAGGAAATTGAAAGGATTCTAAAGCCAATGAAGCTTTTATGGTCCATTAATGCGTTCAGTGAGACTGAAACAAGTGCTGAGCTCTCATCCATATTTACTCATATGAACAAATTGGCTTAGTTTGCTTTGTTCGAATAAGACTGAAAGTGTAAAGAATGAATTGAGAAGTTTATTTATTAGAAGAAAAAAAAAAAAAAGTCATTTAGTATGGAGCCTTGCACATGATGTAAAAAAAGAAATGATGGCCAAGACTTGTTTTTGTTTTTATGATTTTCATTTGCTCTTTCAATTTTAGGTAAATTGTGGACACTTTGTACTAATTCATTACCAAAATGAATGAAGTGGCTTGTTTTAATTAAATTGTGGCCATTAATTAACTAAATTAAAACAAACTAGTACATCGTAGCCATGATTTAACCAAAATGAGGGAACAAATCAAGTCATAGGAACAAATACCTATTTTATGGCTTTCCCTCATTAAGTCTTGCGGAGTTCTTTAAATTCAGAGAGCAATTTTGGAAGATAATCTGTTCAAAATCCTCTTAAAATTGGAGTGTGTCATTGCTGCGCCACTACAAAATAGAACATTCTAGCAACTTAACTATTTTCATGGCACAGAAATGATACACTTTAGCTGTAAGATGCAAAAAATATACAAAAGAAAAGAAAAGATTACTATTCCCATAATTATATACCCTGACAGTGATGTCATTTCCTGTGGTCTGAGGTCATTTCCTCTGTTTGCACATTACATCCTGTCACTATCATTCCACTACTCATACAGTTTTATTTACTCGTATTTTATTTTCAGTTCACAACTTTCATGAGATTCTTGAATGTTGCTCAGATGATATCACGCTCATGTTTATTCAGTAACCAAAGAAGGTTTATTACGCCTCTTTTATACTTGTACATACACATTCAGGCCTCCAAGAACTGCAGCTTTATGTCACACAGCAAGGGATGTATCCCATCAACACTTGAGCTTTATTCAGGGCAGTTGTTTTTGTACCAACTTTGCAATGGTAGCTGATTAATTTATTATTCTTTTTTTAAATTAGCTTTTATTTTGGAATGATTTGCGCATCACATTTACATTGTGGCCTTAGCAATCAAAAATCCCTTGTCCAGAAATAAGCTCATGGGAATTTTGAATAGTTCATCATTGAATAGTTCATCACTAGCAGTAGATATCTTTAGAGTGGCCATCTCTGTTAGCTAGATAAAGTGTGTTTGTGAATGTTTATTATACGTGTGAAAGAGCTGCTGGCTACCTGAAAGGGAAAAAAAGGAGGTCAGTGCAGCCAGAATCAGGGTACGGCTCTGCTATACAGTCAGTATGTGACCTGGAGGATCACTCACTCCTTACGTGGAGAGAGCGACAGCATCATGTAATTGCATCATCTCAACCTTAAACATGTCATGGGGAAGGAGCAGCATGTCTAACCTCAAAATGCAGTGCTGTGTCTCTGACTGTATGTGCCTATTTCACATCGTGTCACTTAAAGAGACAGCTCAACCAAAAATGACAATTCAGGGCCCCTCATATTGTTCCGAACATCTGACATTTGGAAGGATGAAGGAAGGAATGAAAGAATGAAAAATATCCCATAATTTACTTACCTGCAAGCCATCCTAGGTGCATGCATCTTTGAGAGTAACAGTCTGAGTTAAGCTAAAAAAAGGAATAGTTAGGAACTTTTTACCCACCCCCCCTACTGGTTACTAGTTTTCATCATTCTTTAAAATATCTTCTTTTATGTTCAACAGAAGAATTTGAATCAGATTTGGAACAAGTGCAGGGTGAGTAAATTGTCTGTGAAATGTCATTTTTGGGTGAACTATCCCTTTAAATACCATCCTAGTTCCTTTAGGCTTAGTAATGCAGTGAATGGTTCCCAAGTATTTTTTACATATACCAAAATGCACTGATCTATCATAAATATGGATATTTTCTTAGAAAAGCCCATCGCTTTGCTTTAGAAGGCATTCATTAACATTCATTAATCCCACCGGAGTCATATGAATTACTTTCATAATGGATAGAAGTGCTTTTTGGAGCTTCAAATACTCAGGCACCATTCACTGCTATTACAAGTGGGCAAAACTTTGACAGTTTTTTTTTTCTTTTTTTCCATCAGAAAGACAGAAAGTGTATACACCTAGGAAGACTTGAGGGTGTTATTTGTATTTCGGAGTTAACTTCGTATTTAAATTTGTTGAATGCAAAATGAAATGTTTAGCAGAATGTTCATGCTGCTTTTCCATAAAAGAGAATGATAGTAACAACATGAGGGAGCTTAATTTTTTAAAAATATCCTTAACTTCCCTAGGGACCCTTAACAAAAAAGTAACAGCGGTTAGGCTGTAAGCTATATTCAAGAATTTGTATTAGCACATCATATGATAGAGAAGTCCATGTTTGTGTATTTATAGAGCAAGTATTTTGTGCTGACGAGAAATTGCACTATAATTTTTCCGAGCTTTAATTTTTCCATTTGGCGTGTCGATGTAGACTCAGGAAGATGCATGTAATGTCTTTGGACATTAAGAGAGATTTGTTTGGAAACGCACACTTAAATATATAAAGTGGCAGGTGAGACAGAGTGTGAGTATTGTACAAAGGTATAAAGATACCTTGGTTATAGTGTTTTGTTTTGCAATTTTAAATTGAGCTCTCTGATACATTTATAAAAGACGGCACTTGTGCACATACAAGTGACCTACAAATGGAAGGGATTCAAAAGAGTGAGACATGATGTAATTTGCATAAGCTAATTTAAATGGATTACATTCATTATTTATTTTCCCCTTCAATGCATACACATTGTGTCTTTGATAGTATTTTCTTGACCGTCCTGTATTTAAGTTCCAAACTTAAATACTGTTACACTAGTTAACTAAAGAATCCAAACGAGAGTGATATGTGCACAAATGTTATCGAAAATAAGTATGACCCAAAAATAAGAATTTTATTCTGCTGTTCCAACAACTTATGTAAATCTACTATTTACAAACTATTGGTTCCAAGTCAAATAAAATCAAACTGATCTCTAAGTTGTGTACTTTTTCCTTTTATTTATTTTTTTTACTCCAATCCATGTGCATTTCATATATTGTATATATCTTTTTGTCTTTGTTTTGATGCCTTTTCATTCCCCTTTTGCATTATTCGCCACATGCTATCAGATCTAACAAATGGTATGACATGTAAATTCAAGCGTCACTTGAATTTCATATGGCTGTATGATATGAAGTCAAAGGGTATTTTGAATTTAGAGCTAGTCGGCCTATGGTTTTCAGCTTTTAAAAATAATAATAAAAAATAATATTTCATCTTGAACATCTTTTAAATTCAGAAAGAGCTCCTGCTAAAGTGAAAATAGGACGGTATGAGATGGTACGGCACAGTAGGAGAGGCTTCTGAAGTATTAAAGCACACTTCAACTGAAGTAGATTAATATATGTAATTACATTGCACAGAAATTCTGATTGTGCTGTGCTGTGGTATACACTATTTTTTCAGGGTATATTTTTATCGAGGGAAAAATATATGCTTGAAGATGGCGTTGAATTGGAATTTTAATTTTAATGAATGCCCATTTCACTTTGTTATTGAGGATTTGAATTTGCCTTTGAGGTTTTTGTAATTGAGAACGTTTTTTGGAGTGCCCAAAATTAAAGTTTAGGAACACTCTTAACCTTCAAAGTTTTCTAAGTGACATTTTGATCTATGATCAGACTTTGACTTGTTTGGATTACTGAGAGATGCACCCGATACAAGGTTTTAATGCCTTAATTATAGATATGATAAAGCAAGTTTTCCGAACAGTGGTTCTCAACTACAAGGACCCCCATTGCCTATAACTATATCAAAAGTTACTACTGTATGTATTTATCATTGTCAAAACCAATAGCTATCCCTGAACTTAACACCTATGTAATAACCTTATATAACAGTGGTAAAGTCAAATAATGGAATACTTAAAGTGCAACAAATTTATATTAACAGTTACAGAATTAATAACTTTTTCTTTTCTTTTCTTTTTCTTAGGCCTAGAAATCACTATTTAAATTAAGCCTTTCTATTAAACTATCCTTATTTTCAAAGAAGTAAATCATGGGTGGTCTTTGAGGGTGTGAATGGAAATGAAAATGTGTTATTTTTGAGATTAAATTATGCTTCAAAGCATAAAGATTTATGACCATAGTTTTTGGTCTTTTTTTTTTAATTTTTTTAAAGAAGACATTGGTAGATTATCGCTGAAGTGAAAAAGTACAATTAAAAATGTAATTGAAGTTTGTTTATTATTTTAAGAATGCATAAAAATACTGTTTGATCTATATATACGCAGTTGAAGGCAAACTGATTAGCCCTTTTGTGAAATTTTAATTATTTTTCACTATTTCCCAAGTGATGATTAACAGGCTAATGACATTTTCATAGTATTTCCTATGATATATTTTTAAAAAAAATTTCTGGACAAAGTCTTATTTATTTTAGTTTGGCTGGAATAAAAACAGTTTTTACTTAAAAAAAAAAAAAAAGTAATTATTAATGTCAATAATATTAGTTTGTTTTTGATTGTCTACAAAGCAAACTACTGTTTTTCCTATTTACCTAGTTAAGCCTTTAAATTATAGTAAAATACAAATAAATATAAAATATCAATAACAGTAAAATACAATGTATTCATATTTAATCACGGTAAACACAAAAGAAATTCGTTAGCTATAAATTATTTATTAAAGCTATTATGTTTTAAAAATGTGTTGAATTCTATTAAACAGCACTTGGGAAATATTTGAAAAGAATTCCACAGGAAGGCTGCCTTCAACTATATGTGTGTATATACGTATACTCCTAAACTTAAACTAAAACTCTCAAAATGTAAAAGCCATAAAAGTTATGGTTCGATAAAGCAACAAAAAGATTACAGCAAGATTTCGTTTGACCACAGTAACATGATTTATAATTATTTTGTGTGTTTGTGTATGGTACAAGTACCAAAACATTTACTGCATGTTGCACCGATTTGATGAAGTAAAAAAATAAATAAAAAAAAACACCAGAGGGTATTAAATCACTTTGGGGTTCCTTTGAGAACCACTGTACAAATGACGACCTGCTCATTCACTTTCACTGTTTGGAGAGTATACTATTTGCCAAACCACTTGGTGGTGCTGTAGCCTTAGACAAGAAAGATAATCACAATCATTTCAGCATATCCAGCTTTGATTATACTACAGGGTATGCCGTATAAATCATGAAGTAAACCCCCAGATTATGTGAATAAATGTTGCTGTTATGCAAATTATCACCGGTTCAAAATATTAAATGGAGTCATAAGAGAAAGACAGTTGACAACAGACGGTCAGGACATGCTAGCGCGATGTAGACCGATACAAACAGCCACTGTAACAGTCAGCTTATCATAAGTGTCTTAAACTCAAACAGTCTGACACCTAGACTGAAAAATGACTTGAAATCATGCCGTCTACAATAATAACCTGTACAGACTTGAAGTGTGCTGAATAACTGGAGGATGAGGGACCATAAATCATGTTGTCCTGTAAGTAAAGCCGTGTGGACTGGTAACAGGACACTGCTCTGTGGAAGAAGGTTCTTGTTTGTGCTGAACTTCTGGCCGTGACGAGGGTTTACATTTTGGGTGTGTTTCATGGTGGAAGATTGCATACTATATATACTGTATGTTGTTTTGAGTCACTTTATAGACAAAACAGTGCTTAGAGCACTCTTAAAACACTGAATGATGCATGCTTTGTTTATATTAAGTTTAGTAGGCAAAAGATTTTTCTTTCTATTTTTTGATAGCACTTTATTTTACAATCCTGTTTTTATCATGGCTGTTACATAAACTAGAAAATAACTATGTAGGCAACTATGCCTTAAATAGTTGTCATGCCCCAAACATTTACCCATGCATGTAATTACCATTTATAGCCAATTGCTTTCTTGGGTAAGTAGCGTTTACTGGGTTACACTTTATTTTAATGTGTCTTTGTTACAGTGTAACTATTCATTTTACTGCTGAGGAATATTAATTAATTACATGTACTTATATGCTTAGGGTTACAATGCAGGTTAGGATTAGGGTTAATTGCATGTAATTATTCTATAAGTACATGTAACAATGACACCTTAAAATAAAGCGTTGTCATATACCTACATGTACAGATTGTAAAATAAAGTGTAATCATTTAAAAAATATTCAAACAGGCATGGAGAACCTGAAGGGATAGTTCACACACACATACACACGTCTGTATAGTTTAAGAGGACTCACCATAGGTTAAAAAAAACAAACAAAAAAAACACATATAATATGTATTTACCCTACCCCTAAATCCAACCCGACAGGAAACTAATTTTAAACATCAAAAGACCCCATAAAGTATGATTTTTTTTTTTTTTTTTTTTTACTTACGAGGACACAACTTATGTCCTTGTAAACCATGTTAATTGACTACAACTGGTCATACCCATGTCATTATACAATTATGTGTTTTTGGCGTAAACCACATAAACATGCACACAAAGAATGTAGGGTGACATTTTCTACTAGAAAAATCTTAGCTGAAAACGTGAGACGCTGCTTATTTACAACAGTACTGCTTTATGT
The DNA here is from genome assembly GCA_903798115.1 of Danio jaintianensis. Lineage (NCBI taxonomy): Eukaryota > Metazoa > Chordata > Actinopteri > Cypriniformes > Danionidae > Danio > Danio jaintianensis. The sequence goes on from CAIGQV010003909.1 coordinate 26,271,764, forward strand.
AATTGTCTTTTTCACTTTATGTAGTAATCTCTGCTTTGCAAAAATATTATACAGATTTAATTTATTTTTAGTTATTGACAAAATGTTATGCAGCTATTTATTATTTTATTTCTTAACCAATGTCTTATCAATGACCAGTCTGAACAACAGAGGCGAGGCTAGCTTTTTGTAGGATCACTGAAGTATTTAGGGTCATTTGTATGAGATTAGTTTTTGGAATTATTCTTCCATTAGTGATGCAGGAATATTCTTTGTTTCTGAAAATTTATTCTGGTTGCTTTTTGTTGTCGTTGATATGTTTGTGCCATAGAATGATGCAAGTGTACTCTATGTTTACATCGATCAGGTCACTCATGATCATGCTGTATCACTGTAGCAGCTGTTTTACTCATAATACACTGTACTGAATGTTATTTTTCACTCTAGCACTTTCACAATAATTTTCTAGGTGATGGCAGTTGAATGTACTATGTGCAAAGAAATTTTCCTGGCAAGTTTTTTGGGATGGTGTACAGATGTCTAGCATTTTGCTAAATAAAAAGGTCAATAATGAATTGTCATTGTGCGCATACACAAATACGTGCTTCCATCTATTTCCATCTCAGTATCAAAAATAAACAGAAGTTGTGATCTCATATCGTGACTAATTTGAAATCATTTTATTTACGTTAATAATCTCTGAAAGTCCACTTATTTTACTATGTTTTATTTAATGTTATAATTTTTTTACACAAATTCATAATTTTTTCCAATCTGTCCTGTTTTTGACCCTTTCTTTGAAACAAATTTGACAGGCATGCCACTAAACTTGCAATTAAACATGTTTTAGTGACCGTTTCACATATTATATGCTACCATGATGTACTCAGAAAACCATATGGGTCATCTTGGCTAAAATGTATAAATATTCTGTACATATTAAACAAGACAAAGCAATGCAATCTCACAGCAATTTGTAACTTTTTTGATTTAGTGGCTAATTTCATTTGTAGGATCTCTTTCACACATTTTTGTACGCTTTGCAAGGTTAGGGGTGGGGTTTGGAGGCATGCCTACCTTTAAAAATTTTACATAATACCAGTCTGATTTTAGCCCAATCAAGGATGTTGTATTGATTCGTTAACAACGAGCCTCAGGATGCGAAAATTGATAATTATGCCACGTATGTTGCATCTGATGCTTAAAAATGCCTGAGCATAAGGACTAGCAAGAGTGTTTTCCATGGTGCTTTCCAAATGGGATATATCACGCTCAGAAGGGCTTTTGGCCGCCATATTCAAGAGTCATTCCAAATCAAAGTGCTCAAAACTGCTACTTTGAAGTAATGATTGGAAAAACAAAGGCAAAACATGGAATAAAATTGGCTTTTTCAAACATATTGCAAACTTTAAATTGAAAAAAGAAAACAAAAAAAAAGCAACAACTATAAATACACATGATTATTATCTATTATCATTAAATATTACGTGTCTGCATAATATGTGTTCTTATATAAATTTTTAAGGCTTATATATTGTTTGTGGAGCATCACGGTGGCGCAGTGGGTAGCACGATTGCCTCACAGCAAGAAGATCGCTGGTTTGAGCCCCGTGTGTGAATGCAAGAGTGTATGGGTGTTTCCCAGTGTTGGGTTGCGGCTGGAAGGGCATCCGCTGCGTAAAACATATGCTGGATAAGTTGACTGTTCATTCTGCTGTGGCGACCCCTGATTAATAAAGGGACTAAGCCGAAAAGAAAATGAATGAATGAATGAATATATTGTTTGTTCCATGATGGGTTGTGCTAAACAGGCCACCAAGAGACTATTAACTAATATATTTTAATTTTCATTTTACAAAAGTCTAATTAAAACTCGTCAAACTAAACCGAGATCAGGTTACTATGAACTATGAAACCTGTTCAGCGATTCGTCCCCAATCAGAGAACCATTGAATTATTGCAACGTTTTGAAACAGTGATGACGTAACAAAGCCCAGATTTTACTGAAATCACGTGACCATGTCAATTTGATACGCACTCCAAACCATACATTTGAAGAAGAAAAAAATAATAATAATAATAAACATTTCGAAGCTTTATGAAGCAGGGCTTCGACAGCAGCCATCACTACTTGAAGGGCCCTTCGGAATGAAGAATTTCGAAGGGTACAGCTGATGGAAACTTTCTACAGGGAAGTTGTTTGGTGTCAAACTCTGTTTTCCATTCAGAATGGTTCATCCCTATGCCCTAATCCCTTTGAAGCTCTCACTCCAGAGGGTAAACCCTACAAAGGAATTAGGGCATAGGGATGAGCCCTTCCCAGTGGAATGTGCTGCCAGTTCAGACATAGCCGTGACACTGACCAATAGAAGCACAGATGCTATCCAGTACACTACGTTCCGACTTAAAATTGTATCTCAAAGTTTTCCACTAAGTTTTCTATTGAGGATTCAAAAATCAAACTGTCCCTTTGTTCAATCCAGTAAGATGCCTACTGATTTCTTTTTGAGGGGAAAGACAGCCAGTACAAAACATGCTGCTTAGGTAGCCATTGTTTGTTTACACTCTTGTAAAATCAGTTGCTAGTTTTGCCTTCTTGATGACTTATTGATGATGACGCATGTTGTTAAAGTTGGCAAGTAATGCTTTGTTGGCAAGCAATGTTTATTCTCACATGTTTCTTGTCCAGACACAACAAGAATTTATTAGTTCACACAAATAATCTGACAGTGCCTATCGTAACAGACAAATATGGTGTGTGAACCCGGCAATTGAGGGAAAAAAATCCAAAACAATCAATCATGGTTAAAAAGCTTGGTTTAAATAAATGTTTTTGGATAAGTTTAATAAACCTGTAGGATGTTTTCAGGATCTTGTCAGAAGATTTGATGTCTCAGTCGATGACTCTTTCAAAAGCTGAATTTACAATTACGTAATTGTTTCTTTCTCCGAGGTAGAAATGCCTTCTATGTCATAGATTGTGTTGCTTTATTTGTAACTTTTTCCAAACTGCTTCAGAATTGTGCAAAAAGAGATGGCGTCAATGCAAAAAGCCAGTGTGTGTAAGTTCAGCGTGCACTTGTGTCGACCTGAGCGGAAATTACACATCAAATAAAAACGTTTTGAAATTTAGCCTTTGGAGAGACGTGTTTTGGTGGGAAAAAGCTGTGTCTCTTTGCGAGAAGGGAGTGGAAAGTGTGCATGGAGGCTGGAGAATGCTCGCGGAGCAAACATTTACACTGGACTTACGACACTGAGATGTTGCTGACGTCAGGAGAGAACACTCCACTTCATTCTCTCCCGTTGGCTTGGCACGCTGCATTGAGGCTGACTGAGACTTCAGCTGCGCATGACGAGCGACTTGTGTTTCGCTTCTGTTTAAACAGCAGTTGACATGCTAATGGTGACGCCTGCACCTGAGGAGACTTTGGGTTAGTTTGGGATGATTGAGGTTTGTTGCGTGGGTACCAAAAGGTCAAGGTTTGACAGGTTAGCACCTACTGGTTATCTGAGTGGATAAAAACTGTTCTGTTGATGCCCATTCAGAAGTAACTGTGTTCACTTTGTTTTTCACAGTTCTGCCATTTACTCTTTGTGCTGGCATTTGTAAATGTAATGTGCATGGCTTCCAGTGTTGTTCCCTTGTAGCTGTACAAAACAGTTCCTTATGTTGTTTGATATTGCAACTGGTATATTTCTTGCCATATTATTTTTTATGTAATATTTTAATTAGAGAATATAGCTTAATGTTTTACCAATTTTTCATACTTATATTTTTTAATAACAATGTCTTATTATAGAACAGTGATTGATTAAATCGGAAATTAGTTTTTTTAAATAGTTTGTTTTCAGCATTTACATTTGCTTTTACATTTATTAATTTAGCAGACACTTTTACTGAAAGTGACTTACAAATGAGGATAATATAAACACTTCAATTCACCAGAGAGCAGCAATATATAGATGCCATGACAAGTCTAAGGTAGTTCAGCAGTTTTTTTTTATTACAAAAAAAAAAAGTGTCTGATGCATATTGACCTTATTCTTCACGTAAGAGTGGGCGCAGCCATTGGAATCTTTTTGGCTTGACACTTCTGGTCTCATTTACCTCTAGACGTTAAAAACAGCTCTTTTTGCTGCTTGATGTTGCAAACTGATATTTTCTTATTGTGTTATTCTACTTTTATGTATAGTCATGAACACACTTGTTTGTAGAGCAAGTAGTTTGACCGTTTTCTGCAGTTTATTTATCTTAGTTATTACTCCCATAGACAACTGAACCAGGAGTTCTAAAGCAATTGCAAAAACCAGTGATGGCGTGGATTTTCTGATGGATGTCCGCTCCAGGATGGAGTAACACATATCCTTTCTTATGTCTTTATGATTATTAATAAAGTTGAATGTTTAAGAGCCTAGACTATATGATGACCTTAGTGTCATCCCACTTCAGAGTAAAACTGGAATAATATGTATGTGTTTGCTTTTCTGTATGCCAAATGATTTGTTTCCTCAGGATCTACCCAGCCAGGTTAGAGGTCATGGAGACCTCTTAAGTGACCTGGACTCTTGAAGGATTGGAAACTGAATTATTTCCTGAGTTATTTGCCATTTTATGTGTTAAAACTTTTTAAGTTAATTCCTTTGTATGTAAGCTGCCAGTTTGGATGGAGATTCTACTGGCTTTTAACCATTTCTTTTTTAAATAATTATTTATCACCTTTAATTGATACTTTGTGTGTGTGTGCGTGTGTGTTCTACTCATTTTTGGATCATTTCACAGGTCAGCTCTGAAGTGGCTGTCTGACGTTTATATGCTTGAGATATTTAGATATTGTACACACGCACATGGAAATTTTCTAAGTCTATCTGTGTTTTAACCAATCAGGTTAAACACCTATATGTATGATGCAGTTAATGACGTTATGTGAGAGTATAATTGTTGATGTTTTGAGATTGTAGAGTGACCTATGAACTCATTGCGAGTGTTGAAGCAAGCTTATGAAACTGCAAACTATCTTCAGTAAACTTTTTTTTCAATTGAATCTCTGACTCCGGCTCTTCTCCATCTGACAGACTGGTCATTTTTGGCTTCAAACTGTAAAATATCCCTACACCAGCACACTTCTGCATCACAGAATAAGGTCAATAGAGAGGAAAGGGTGTGTTTCAGGTGGTTTGTCAAGCCCACTCACCTGTATGCACACTCAGGAATACACAATGTTTTCCCAGAACATGGAGTGTTTGTAAGAAAGTGTCTGGTGCACAGTGTTGAGTAAAAATATATATATATTATATTATTAAAGTAAAAAAAAAAAACATAACATATTTTTACATTACTTTCTTAATAAGTGACACATTTAGTTACTTTTAAAAACATCATGTAAGATTGTAATATATTACTTTTCCCCCAACGCTGCATATAGAGAGGAAAGATGAACACTGAATTTGAGTACACTTTAAAAGATGCTGGTTTATTTTAACGCAAGTTTGGGTAAAATATAGACAAATCCAACCGCTTGGTTAAATGTTAAATTAAATTTATATCGCAACTTTTTGCCCATATTTGACCCAAATTTGGGTTGAAATAATCACTATTTGGAATTAAAATATCTGTCTTAAAAGCTGCACTGGTTTCTCTAAATGAAGCCATTTTAAGATTTGTAAAAATGTGATCTAGGACCTTTATACAGAGTATGCCATTTCAAAGACTGTCAGTCTATTTATCACTGCATTATTGTCATCAGTGGTAAACTGTGGTGTCTAACTTCATCATTGTCTATACTGTGATTTAATAAACAGTTGTCACTCTCCAGTTATAGCATGTACAGTAATCAACATGATACATCGTAGATCAGTGTTTCTCAACCACGTTCCTGGAGGACCACCA
>CAIGQV010003909.1:26292258-26312612 GCA_903798115.1 Danio jaintianensis
CACGAGTCCAACACTCTAACCACCAGGCCACGACTGCCCCTTAAGTGGATATCAGCTGATAGATATGGGCCTGTAGGGGCCTTCTGTGCCTACTAGTAGGGTCAGAAGGCTGTAATCATTCATCCACATGGTTAATCAGCTAAACTAATAGAGAAGACTCCAGATCCAGATCTGTTTTTACATTACTGTGACGGTTGGGTTTAGGGTTGACATTAATAAAATACAATAAATGGGAAATTTAATAAATAATATAAATAACTCTCGTTAACTTCCGGTCGCAGCCGTATGTGATCTATAGCTGATTAACCATGTGGATGGATGATTACAACCTTCTGAGCCTACTAGTAGGTGCAGAAAGCCCCTACTGGCCCATATCTATCAGCTGATAACCACTGATAACGCCCATTCAATCGAGTGATAACATTCGAATCGGCTGGTTATTTATAAAGCTGTTATTCCCATGAATGGCCAGGAACACTGTCGACAATGTGTCAGAGCACTGAAAGCTCAATCTGCTCATGCAGGCCCAGAGCGCCACTCTAATGTGCAGATGTCCATCACACACCAGATGAGCTCAAAAATCAATAGCTGCCCTTTAAAACCGTGAGCCCCACCACAGTCCCTGTGTACCTGGTGCAGCTGCCGTCAGTGCTGCTCTCTAGTCCCGGCCCAATCGCGCTCTGATTGGGACAGATGGCCAAGCTGGAAGACTAGAGAGAGCAGAGCTGCTTGTCCATTTGTTCTCATTAGCCATGAGTCTGATATAAAACCTAGTGCAGTCTAGCTGCTCATTTGTTTGGAAAGAGCTCCAACTTTTGGGGACATGGTTGGCTTCAGATGCACAAAGCCACATGAATTTCCATTAAAAGGATAGTTTAATCCAAAATTAGTCATTTACTCACATCCATGTAGATTAAAAGCTGTTCTTTTTTATACACATTAAAAAACCCTACTAAATACTGTATGTTACTTTACCTATATTTTGCCATTGTTGTTTGCAATGGTGATTGACAATTACATTACATTATTGCGTCAGTAGATGGTTAAAGATGCAAAATTGCTCCCTATACCCTCATTCACTCTTCCCTATAGTCCACTAATATAGACTATTTGAAGCAGTGAATGAAAAGGAGTGAGTGAATTGCTGCACTCAGTGCACCGGAAGGGATGCCGTGTTGTTTGTGCTTTGCTAGTTGATAAAACTTTAAACTTCTAAATCCGAGCCTGTTATTTTTTACACTTCGCAAGCTGTCTATTAGTAGTGAGACAAAGTATTTTGATTTCTGTCATGTATACAAACATTACCTTAATTAAATTATATTTTATTTTATTTTGAAACTTACAGTAACTTTTCTAACTTTTGAGTGTACATGGGATGTACAATCGTTAGTGTGACCTCCAAGTAGGAGGAACTTCCACCATGGGTAGGTTGGGTTAAGACTAGAAAGGTTGGAAACACTTCAGTAGAGTGTCATTTTGTGATGCTGTACAAACATGCTGTTTTTTTTATTACAGTGATTTGGGGTTGGGGTAGGTGTAGACATAACAAAACACAATAGGTTGGACTACAGTATGTGTCATGTACAGTACAAGGCATTCAATAAATCAATAAAAAAAAAAACAGGAGATTTGTGCAGACCACTTGGAGCTCAAGTACCAACCATTTGGAGCTGACCTGCTCATTTGAAGTTGACTCCATCCTCCATTTATACCCAACTCTATTGAACCGGCAACCAAACTTTCCAGTTAAGGTGAGCTGTTGTATAGTGACTGGATATCTCTAAAAAACAGGTTGTCCAGATGAAGGTCAAACAGACAAGCCTTCCGTTTGTTTCAGCCATCGAAAGAAAACTGGTCATTCAAAGACTTTGATTTCTCAGCAACTGCTCACAGTTCAATGCTGAACAGGGTTATGTCTCAACATTTAATTGAATTTGAACTGCAAGCCCTGCAGTGACCAAACCTCTCATCAGCAGAAAGCATCAAAAGACTAGATTAAACTTAGCTAAGGAGCTTTTTTTTAGAAAGAAAACTGGTCCAAATTTCAAAAATCTGAAAGGTTTGTTTCATTTAAATCTGAAACGTTATGCTCATTGTCAAAGACTGAGCACAAAGTGTATGAAGAAGTCAGTAAAGGCAAAGAAAGAGTCATGCTTTGGAAGTTGAGTCTCTTATAAAGCTACATAGCAGAGTGAATGCAACATTCATCAGAAGCTCTTTCAGTAACATGCGATGCATACCCTGCAATGTTCATGCAGGACAATTGACCTCGTCAAACAGTAAAATGGGTAAATCAGTTCTTTGAAGCTGAAAATATTGAAATAATGAAATGACCAGGCCAGAGTCCTGATCTAAACCTAAATGAAAATCTCTGGAAAATCCTTGCTGACAAAGTTATGGAAGAAACCCATATAGTCAGTGAACTATTGAAGAGACCGAAGAAGAATTTATAGTGTGAGACTAATAATGCTATAATACATAATAGTACTACATAATGCTATAATAATATTAGTAATGTTATAATATAATAGTAATGCCACAATACTGTGTTTCCTCAAGCACTTTTGTGATGCTTTATGTGAGTGTTTTGCCCTTTTTGGAGCTTTATAACCTCTAGTCATCACTTACCTAAAATAAACATAAAAGAGCAGCTCACACATTTTACCAAACATCTCATATATTGTTCCACAGTAGAAAGAAACCCATACAGGCCTGGAATGACATAAATGCCCATTAATGAACGATGACAGAATTTTCATTTTTTGGCTGAACTGCTCCTTTAAGCATCAAGACGAGCTTGCAGGAGGTAAGTTAGCAGCATATTGCGAGTGTGCTAAAGACTTATGATTTCATGTGTTTAGAGGTCACGGTGTCTCGCTCCAGCTGTGACTTGAAGCTTTTGAGGTGTCAGTGTGATGAGGACGTGTGCGTGAGAGAGAGAGATAGACTACCACAGCCGCTGCCTCCACGCCTGTCACCTTTCCCCCAGCAGAAAACACATCCCGACATTACATGAATATTAAGGCCAACAGTTTCTTTCACTAGGGTTCAGTAGTGCAGCAGGGGCACACGGAATATGTGTGCGCTCGCTTGTGTTTATGAGAATGTGTGTCATCTGGAGTGACAGCTCTTGTGGACGTCTCCATCCACCTTCCTGAAGGGGCGGATCTCTGCTGTCAGAGCTTTGAATGATGGGTCACCAAGTGCCATGTACTTCAGTCCTGGAGTACAAACGACCCTCTTCCCCTTTCGCCGCTTCTCTGTTCCAGCTTTCCAGTCTTGAGTATCTCTTTTGTGCTGCATGTGGATGGTTCTATTCTATTATAGATACATATGCTTTCCCACATGAAAAAAACCCACTATAGTAGTTTATAGTAAATGTTAAGTGTTTTTCAACCATACTATAGTAAAGTACTTAAATTAACAGGTATAGTAATATAAATAAATGACCCAATACTGTAGATTTGTACAACTATAGGGTATATTATATTTCAATACAACACAGTTTACTGTATAAAAAATATAGCTATTAAAACAATATGCTGTAACATTCAATAACAAAGAGTAAATACTTTTTGTTTTTACAAAATAACAAGAACGTTTTAGATAAAAAATATATTTAAAAACATAAGTTAGTTAAAATAAGTTATTTTTAAACAATTTAATGTTGCAAAATTCAAAAAATGGCTTTTAGGGCTTTTATAAATAAAATAAATTAAATATTAACAAAAGTAACTGTAAAACATATTTTGAGTACACCATAAAATATGACTGAAAAAAACACACAAAATCATCATTTTCAGCAGTGTTACATTATTTTGCTAAAAAATATTATATTGTTATGGCCTGTAACATCTTGCAATCTGTGACAACGAGTGACAAATGATATAAAAAAAAAAATAAAAAAAATGTAATTACTAAGGCGTTATTCCCCTCTGCATGTGTACCCGCACATCCAGACACATCATCAAACGCTTCACTGCGAGCTAAATAAAATCTACCCTCACACACACACACACACACACACACACACACACACACACACACACACTCGCACTCGCACACGCACACGCACACGCACACACAGACACACACACACACACAGTGGTATAAAGAGGCCTATTGTCCGCAGGCTGCTTTTGTGAATGGGGAATTATCGCAGGGGATCCTCTAAAGCATTTTAGAGCGACTGACAGCTTCATAGAGAGCGGGCGAGGGGTGGAGGCGAGGGATGGATGGATAGAGCTGGAGATCTGAAGCAGAGCCTCCTAGGGGAGTTTAAGAGCTGCTGGCTGCACTGAGATGGAGCATCGCGGGGCCACTTCCTGCCCGGCGCAAGGGTCCGGCATCTGCGTCCACATCCAAAAGCTCAGCACTCCCCTCGCAATCATGGGATTAAGCGCGAGTTCTCTCAGAAAGAGTAACGAAGCATTCGTCCCACCCTAGTGACTAATTGTCAGTTCAGTATGACAGATTTAGCTACGTTGGTTTTTGACAGTCAGCTCTCGTTGCACTGACTGACAGGCAGATCCTGGTGTGAAGTGAGCGTCTAAATTCAGGAATGGTTTCTGTACCGCAACTGATAAGATCTGAAGTACTAAAAATATCATGGTAGTGTGATGGAAATAATTTATTACTTTTTTTAACTCTCATAGTAGTTTCAACCCTATAGCAATTTTACGTAATAGCAACCTTTCCTTTTGTATTTTGAGGATAGATTCATTCCAAACACTCAACTGTAGCTTTCCCACTCCCCCTTAGACTTCCCTAAACTGTAACTTAACACTAACCCACCCCATTAAGCCCCCAATTTGATTTTTTTATCATTTTTAATTGTCCATTTATTTTTATTAATGTATTTAGCTTTTCTCGTGTACTCATTTTCTTGTGTGTTTAAGATATTATGTAAAGATCTTTAGTTAGTTATGTTAGTTATCTCTTAGTTATGAACCCTTGTACATTTTTATTTAATGCATTTTGTAGTGTAGTTAACTCCAGAAGAGCACTCTTTACCATGGTAGTAACTGATGTGTGTTGAGTCGAGTGCAATGCGGATGGGCTGATAGATTTATGTGTGTTGTGGTCCAGTGTGTGAAGGGACCCAGGGGCGACTTCATTCTTTGCGTTGTTTAGGAGGTCCCACTAAATGCCAGGAAATACCACTTCATGGTGTCACCGATACGCCACGGCACGGCTCTGCGCCCCTCTCGCACGGATGCCACGTTAGATGCAATTAGTACCAACAGTCCTAAATTGATCCATGGGCTATGGGAATGAGTGTGTGTGTGTACATGTATTTAGAGCAGTGACAGCTGATACTGGTCAGCTGTCTCATTAGTTTTATCATTAGGCTAACAGCTGAGTTACAGAGGCTCACTCTCTCTCTCACTCCTTTCCCTCCTATTTGTCTTTCCTCTCCGTGGTTCTCATGGGAAATACTTGGAGTGGTGCCCCATTTCCATCTACCTCCTACCATATTCAGATATGCCTTATATGAAATGTAAACAAAGGCCAAACCGTTCAGCCCTTTCATCATGTTCTACGGTTTCAGACTCATCTCACATCCTCTGTGCCCTTTTCATATCATCCACATACTGTGGCCTGTGAGTGTGTAATGGTGACTCTCACATCCAGCTGTTCTGGGCCTTGTCTAATTGTCGGTATGACATTGTCAGTGATATGGTAAGGGGATGCCCTGGTCATATGTGTGTATCTCTGGATGGTTGTGTGGATATGGCCTCAACCATAATGCCGTTCACAATAAGGACTACATTTTTTACATAACATTTTAAGAATAAAAAGGTACAAAAGTAGACTTTATAAGGCCATCACTAGGGTGGTATCTTGAAGCGTACGTTTTTGTACCTCTAGTTTACAGTTTGTACTACATTTTGGGTACAAAATTGTACCCCAGGTGTAATTTTGGACCTTTAAAGGTACAGTTATAGGTTTTGAACCACTCTGTACAAAATTGTATCTCCATTATAAAAAATGTTTCTGACAGTGTAACTATAAAGAACATTATGTTTATTATGGCAACTGTTTATTATAGCATGGTTTGCTGTTTGGTCATTTGTAATTGTAATTTTAAAAATAAAGAACATTAATTAACTAATGAAAGGGTGGCGCGGTGACGCAGTGGGTAGCGCTGTCGCCTCACAGCAAGAAGGTCGCTGGTTCGAGCCTCGGCTGGGTCAGTTGGCATTTCTGTGTGGAGTTTGCATGTTCTCCCCGTGTTCGCGTGGGTTTCCTCCGGGTGCTCCGGTTTCCCCCAAACAAAGTCCAAACACATGCGTTATAGGTGAATTGGGTACGCTAAATTGTCCGTAGTGTGAATGGAACTGAATGGGTGTTTCCCAGTGATGGGTTGCAGCTGGAAGGCCATCCGCTGTGTAAAACATATGCTGGATAAGTTGGCGGTTCATTCCGCTGTGGCGACCCCAGATTAATAAAGGGACTAAGCCGAAAAGAAAATGAATGAATAAACTAATGAATAAATTAATTGTATTTATTTTTAAAATTACAATTACAATTTTAAAACTGTATATTTTATCATTATAGTTATTGTTGGTATATGAACAGGCTTTACTCTGCCTCACAAACACACAACAGGACAGTTACAAACTAAAATAGCAGCTTGGATTTCTACAGCATGAATGTTTCACCAGTCATTATAAGATAGTTGGGTCTTCAGCGACCTGGACCTATCTAACCCACTTAACACCAATAGATCACTAATCAATTACATAAAACCCTCTTAATATTTTAATAACAGTTACAAAAAATAAAATAAAGCATATTTTGGTACCTTTTGGAACTTGGAAGGGTTCAATCTCTTTTTTTTTTTTACCACCAATGGTATCGTTACAGAGCATTTCTCCAGTACATTCATGTCCACACAATTTTTCTCTCTGTTTTGGCCTTCCGTCCACGCATAGACAGCATTTTCAGGCAACCAAAACTTATTTTTCTGAAAATGCTTTCTTAAGAGGATACATTTGAAAACGCCAATTTCAAGTCACTGTGTGGACTGTGAAAATAAAAGCTTTAGAAAACATTGATGCATTTTTAGTCATGTGACCAATTCAGCTAAAATGGTATAGAACATTGTACAGCATTTGTATTGTATGTTCTGTTTGGACAGCATTGTTGAAGGTATTGTCTGTTGGTGCATGCTCCAAAAAGCTTTTCTTCAAAAACATGTAATTTGTAGTTCAGAGCTGTTGTTTTGGCACATCTCTTGGTCTGTTCTCACTCACTTTTGAAACTTTACAATGTTACTGTATATTACTAGTAGCAACATCTCCACCTCACTGTCTGTCCATTTAAAAAAATGGACACATGGACAAATGCCACAACATTTCAAATCACAATCAGAAGAAACAGAAAGTAAATAAACACCAGGCAGAAATGATTGAGGTAAAAGCATCTTATGCCTTAACGCATGCACAGTACATGAATGGCCCAAAGTGTTTTCATTTGTTTCAGTGTGGATGACCATTTTTGTGAAATGATTGAAAATTATAGACGTAGCCTCAGCATTTGTCAACCATATTCTCAAAAGCATCATTTCCAACATCTTCAAAAACAATATTTGGATCACTGAAAGCTTGTTCACCATCAATTGACAGTGATGTTTATATTTGATTGTGTACAGTGTTGTTACAATGTAAAGCCATTTAAGCTATTTCAAGTCATATTTTATGCCTGTGGTAATTATGATACAGTATCTCATCATCATTGTATATCAGCGATTGCTATCTAGAAGAATAAAGATGGGAAACTGCACTTAATTAGTCATTCATTCATTCATTCATTTTCTTTTCGGCTTAGTCCCTTTATTAATCTGGGATCACCACAGCGGAATGAACCGCCAACTTATCCAGCATATGTTTTACGCAGTGGATGCCCTTCCAGCCGCAACCCATCACTGGAAAATACACTCCCATTCACACACATACACTACGGACAATTTAGCTTACCCAATTCACCTACAGGTCATGTCTTTGGATTTGTGGGGGAAACCGGAGCACCCGGAGGAAACCCACGCCAACACAGGGAGAACATGCAAACTCCACACAGAAATGTCAACTGAGCCAGCTCGAACCAGCGACCTTCTTGCTGTTAGGCGACAGCGCTACCCACTGCGCCACCGCGACGACCCCTCAGTAGAAACATTTTCTGTTAAAAGCACTGAACAGTACAGAGTCTTTTTTCTCAACATGTTAAAATGTTTTTAATGACACTGAAGTACCTTTATCTTCAATGGAATTTTATTTTTAAGAACGCAATACCAAATTACTGGAATGTGTTGCAGTTCCACACTTATATGTGTGTGTTGAGTTGCTGCCAAAGGATAGCGTTCCTAATCAGTCACTTAGTAAGTTTCATGGTGGCTAAAAGCTGTCTTTGAAGGTATTAAAGCTGCCTGTGCAGGGAACCTTCAGTGAGGTCAGTTTGTACAGGAGTTTGTGTGAAAGCTCCTTTCATTAAGAAGAGAGACTAGGGATGGACAGAGGTGAGGTCTGAAACTGCTCTCTGAATCTCCGCCACCGATAAACTCACAGGAAGTGTAAATATTTGTCCCTAGTAGACTTGACAGGGCCGTCTTATTTACCAATCTCAGTACCTCATTCAACACTCTGTTTGTTCAGATATGCATGTGAGTGTTAGTACTACAGTATGTTTGAGCTAAATCTTTTTTTGGCGTAAATCCTTCTGGAGCAGCGTTGTGTCCGATTAGGCTCTGCCCTGTATGTGTGATCTGAACGACAGCTGCCCAGAACTTCTGCTCTTCTCCTATAGGTTTAATGGGCTCAGATTGAGTTACATAATGGACACCCTTCACTGACAAAATCTCATTTTCTTTTCACTTGTTTTTATTTCCTCACATTTCATCATCTGTCCTTCGTAAAGTCCTTTAGGTTTTTTTTTTTTTTGTCTCTACATGTCTGCCTCAAGGGTCATTTTGGATGTTCACTTACAGTATGTTTTGAATATTAATATTTGAACACTTTTCTCATTATTATAGTTTTATAAAAGCACTACTGTTTATAAAATGTACAATACATAAACCATACCATTCAGAACTTGAGGACAGCATCATGTATTTTATTTGAACTTTTTTTTAAGCAAAATTATATTCAAATATTATTTGAAAATATTGTGTTGTTCCAACTAAAATTTGGGTAAAATAATCAACAACCCAGGCGTCCCCGTGGGCTCAGTGGTTAGCACTCACAGCAAAAAAGTCGCTGGTTCGAGTCCTGGCTGGGTCAGTTGGCATTTCTGTGTGGAGTTTGCATGTTCTCCCCGTGTTCGTGTGGGTTTCCTCTGGGTTCTCCGGTTTCCCCCACGGTCCAAAGACATGTGGTATAGGTGAATTAAATAAACAAAATTAGCTGTAGTGCATGCGTGTGAATGAGTGTGTATGGATGTTTCCCAGTACTGGGTTGCAGCTGAAAGGGCATCCGCTGTGTAAAACATATGCTGGATAAGTTGACGGTTCATTCCGCTGTGGTGACCCCTGATGAATAAAGGGACTAAGCCGAAGGAAAATGAATGAATGAATAATCGACAACCCCTTTTTTTTTCTTTGTTGAAAAAAAATATAAGCTCAAGTATTAATCTGGGTCCCACTTTATATTAGGTGGCCTTAACTAATATGTACTTACACTGAAATGAATCATTTGTTACAACATACTTATTAAATACATGTTTTTACATTGTACTTATGATTGATTAAATACCTGCATGTAGTTACATCTGTAATTAATTTCTGTAATTATATTTATAATTACACTGTTGACCTTAAACCTATAAACATACCACCAAACCTGTCCCTATAACCATACCCATATCTCACCTCAAGAGCACCACAAGTTTTCTGCAATACATTATGAACACATTAAGTACATTATATTTATATTTTGATGTAAGTACATAATAGTTAAGTCCACTTAATATAAAGTGGGACCAAAATTTGCTGCATATTATTAGTTAGTAAGGTTTCGGTATTGGGTTGCATTAGGAATGTATAGTTCAAAAGAAGCATGACAATGTTTAACAAGTTCAACCTATTGGTCATACAGTGACAAAAAACAAAAAAGTTGGAAATTGCTGTTTTTATTATTTACTTATTTGTAAGTCATTTAAAGTCCGTATTCAATTCAATTCATTTTTATTTCTATAGCTTTTACAATGTAGATTGTGTCAAAGCAGCTGAACATAGAAGTTCTAGTAAATTGAAATTGTGTCAGTCCAGTTTTCACAGTTGAAGTTCAGTTTAGTTCAGTTCAGTGTGGATTTTCAATACTGAAAGTCCAAACACTGAAGAGCAAATCCATCGATGCACAGCTCCACAAGTCCCAAAACCAAGCAAGCCAGGCAAGTATGAACCAGAAGTTGCTAAGACTTTTATTTCAGTATGTTGATGTACTTCCAACTGAAACTAAATATTTTTGGGGGGGCGGGGCTTTCTTTTTGCGCATCATTCCATTATAGTTATTTAGTTGTCAATTAACTTGCACTGATCATTGTTGACCTAAAGAATAACAATGTGCACTAGCAAAATTCATTCATTCATTTTCTTTTCGGCTTTATCCCTTTATTAATCTGGGGTCGCCACAGCGGAATGAACCGCCAACTTATCCAGCATATGTTTTACGCAGCGGATGCCCTTCCAGCCGCAACCCATCACTGGGAAAGCACTAGCAAAATTAACTTTGTAAATTTTCACAAGTCATTTAAAATGATCAAATATTAAAAAACTATAAAAACTGCCTTTAGCTGTGTGCTTATCTGAAAATAACTGCACACTTTAAAATGTTCATCAGCCAATCAGAATCAAGCATTCAACATCCCCATATTATAAAGTGTCTTAATAGACGTCCCACCAGGTTTTAGATAATAGCTGTGTTTTTAGTGTGTTTAACTAGTGTTGTTTCATACAGCGGCGTTCTGTGTGTTTGTGTTGTGTTGCTGCGTATGGAAGTATTCTGGGTTGGCTGGTGTAATGAGGAGTCCTGTGGACAGATCAGTAGGTCAGCCAGCACCACTGAGACCCACACAACACATCAGTCAATTACACAAACCCAAAGCTCAGCACAGTGGCTAACAGGAAACACTTACTGGATAACACAAAAACATGACCAGTGTTTTTATATAAGAGATGGCACAGACGCTCATTATGCGGATCGAATGCGTTGTTTGTCTTTAATAGTCGCGTATGTGTGTGTCTGTGCTTGTGTGTTGTCAGGCTCCGTTCTCTCTGATTCTCTTTGATTTCTCTGTGGTCTTCTGATCTTTTTACATCCTTTCTCTTCTCTGAGCAGGTTATTGTTTCAGGGCAAGAGCTGTAAAAGGGTTCAATGCTCATAATGTAACCCCCCTCTCTCACACATGCTGAACTGAGGGCCTGAGGTGAGCGCTAGATGAAAGGGTGAATCTATAGCAAGCACTTGTCCCTCCAGGATTCTTTGTTGTGTTTTATTTTCTTTCACAGGGCCTCATCAGGTTCACCTGAAAACCCAGATCACAAAAACCTCACACATTCCTTGCTATTTTGAAATTTGCAACCTTGAACTGGATCTGCATTCAGGGAGGTTTTGAGATATTGAGCTTTTTAAAGTTTTCCATGTATCCATAAAAGAATTTGGGAATAGCTCTTTTTCATCTGGAATTAGAAACTTCTGTCTTTTTAAGAAACACAGTTTATTTAACTTTAAGTGAAAATATACAGTGGGGGAAATGAGTATTGAACACGTCACCATTTTTCTCAGAAAACATGTTTCTGAAGGTGCTGTTGACTTGAAATTTTCACCGGATGTTGGTAACAACCAAAGCAATCCATATATGCAAACAAAACAAAACGAATCAGTTTACAAATGAAGTTCTGTGTAATAAAATAAAATGACACAGGGAAAAAGTATTGAACACATAAAGAAAGGGAGGTGTAGAAAGGCAGTGAAAGCCCAGACAGCAGCTGAAATCTGTCAGTAGTTATTCAGCAACCGTATTCCCTTCCTCATTAAAAATTAAAAATAGCTGCTTCAGTCCAACATCTACATTAACAGGATGATAAAGATGAAACCAGGGTGGACATTTCAGCAAGACAATGATCCAAAACACAGCGAAGGAAACTCTCAAATGCTTTCAGAGAAAGAAATATCAGAAAATCCCTAAAATCTATTTTGGTTTTCTAAATAGTGCACAACTTAAAATTAATCACAAATCGTAAATAAGTTGTCACAGAATAAAACATCAAAAAACACATAAAAAATGCTGATAAAATGACATCTAACATTGGCGTAAAAAAAAAATCGATTACAGGACCATTTTTGACACCAGTTAGATATCATTTTGACATCAAGGTAAGTTAACATGCATTGTAGAGATACAAAATCCAGTGTAAATTGGTAATTTGGAGTTGAAGCTTTGTGTGGATGTCAAATGGACGTCAAGGTTTCGACATAAAAACAATTAACATTTTTTACATGTTTTTTTATGCGGTTTTTTTATGTCATTTTGAAATCAATATACATGCTGGGATGTGAGTAACTTGATTTTGACAAAAAATACTAAGGTGCCAAATTAACCCTCCATCCAATGACTGGTTAATTCCTTCCAGGGCCCCTGAATGTCATAGCGCTGATCCTTTAAAGTCTTCTGCACACAGTAATTGCAGCCTCTATTAGTCAGTATTTTTAGTGCAGACGCTCACAGAGGTCTGTTAGGCTGAAGATGGTATGGGCTGAGTGAACAGATGCAATAACACTCCTCTCACCTGTCTCTACCACTGAGACTCTTCACCATCTGATAATCCAGCCATGTGACACAAACACACCGCACCACCTGCAGATACATAAGCAGAGCTCTTGATATCACAATCCTCCGGACGGATGTTTTATAGTGCACGGTGATCTTAGCATCTGAGTGTGGAAAGATTTGTTTGTACTTGCAAATTTATCAGGCCTAAATTTGGACCACACACACATGAGGGTGAGAGGAAACTTTTGGCAGTGTTGGATGCGATGTGGTGTAATATGTAATCGGATTAAAAATGTAGAGAACAGATATTAGTTTTTCAGTAGCCTAGATTAATAGTTGGCAACTTGTCGTTACTTATCCAAGAATGATTTCAAACCTAAATGTTTATGAATTTAGGACTTGTTCCCTCTAAATTTAGTGATGAAATAATAACACAGTAAATTTAGTAATTTTACGTTTTACGGTCTAATAAAGCTGATCATAAAGCTCATAAATCAGTACTTTGCATAATTTAAAACGAAATTCTGTGTTTACTGCTAATAAAAAACATTGTAGTGAATTAATGAAACTGTCTAACTTTAAGATTAGATTGGGCAAACTGATAACATTGAAAATTTGGCAGTGGGTTTTTATTTCTCAGACTGGATGAGAAGAATAAATGTTAAAATTGAGTACATAAACATATAAGCTCTACTGTTTTAACCTGTGTCAAATAATATATTACTTATTCATTAAATGTACATGCTAAACAGGTTTATGATGTGCTATGTTAGGTGAGTGGGCTTGACAAACCACCTGTAGGTGACATTCTTATCCTCTTCATATGCACCAGACACCTTTTTATAAGCACTTCTAGTGTCTCCTCTCCTAATGCTTGGATACAAAGCAAAAAACAAAAAACAAAAACAAAAAAACCCGGAATTAACCGCCAACTATTCCGGCATATTTTTTACACAGCAGATACCCTTCTACCTGCAACCCAGTACTGGGAAGCACCCATACACTCTCATACGCACCCATACACACAAGCGACAGTGATAAGCACTAAGCCACTGTGCCGACCACACATATAAATATATATATATATATATATATATATATATATATATATTCATTCATTCATTTTCTTTTCGGCTTAATCTGGGGTTGCCACAGCGGAATGAACCACCAACTTATCCAGCATATGTTTTACGCAGCGGATGCCCTTCCAGCTGCAACCCACCATTGGGAAACACCCATACACTCCCATTCACACACATACACACTACGGACAATTTAGCTTACCGAATTCAGCTATAGCGCATGCCTTTGGACTTGTGGGGGAAACCGGAGCACCCGGAGGAAACCCACGCGAACACGGAGAGAACATGCAAACTCCACACAGAAATGCCATCTGACCCAGCTGAGGCTCAAACCAGTGACCTTCTTGCTGTGAGGCGACAGTGCTACCCACTGCGCCACCGCGCCGCCCTATATAACATTTTATTATTAAGAGTTTTTTGTGTTGTTGCATTGTGTTTAAATGCAAAAAACTAAATTTTTGAAAAAATATAGAAACGGTTGCTATTAATTAATTAAAGACAAAACATTGGTTTATGAACTGAGCAATTTCATGCAAATGTCAACCTTGCCGTTAAAAAAAAAAGTTTTCAACAAAATATCGAAACCGTTTCTTTTTTTTGTGTAAGTAAGTATTTTTCAGTGCTTTAAAAATACTCAAAAATGTCTCTGTCAGTTTTCAAACTATTATATTTGATTTACCAAAATCACACAAGTGCCAATTTCACATCTGTCACATCCATAACGCAGAGGTGTCACATCCATAACAGAGCTTTTTGCTCATAAATGCAAAAAATGTCAAATAAAATAAAATCAATCATGTTTGTTCTATAGAGAGCCAACTCTTATCTTTTTGATTTGCATTTTTTCTTTTGGGTTGTGCAGTTTAATTCACAGAATTTCTACAAAGTATGTTGTATACTGTAAACTCGCTAACTTTTTTGGTCACATCCATAACGCACGCTTATTTTCCTCATTTAAAATATAAAAAATGTTTAAAGATTGATCTTTTTCTGCTCCCATAACTCTGTGGTTAGTTGTTTTGGAAAATATAAACAGATGTTTCAATATAATCTTAACATATACTTTCCCCGTGAATTTATGTTTTGAGATTTTACTGCAAATGTCACATCCATAACGCTGGAATTGCTCAACTGTATAACAATGAATTGGTATGATTTGAATGAATATTTTGCTCTATGTCGTAGGTGTGTCTTACTGTCCCAGAAGTGCCGATATACAGCCATATCGCAGTGCTACTCATGTGATATTGTGTTTATACAACAGTTTGACAGCATAATCGTATATATAAAAAAGAAAATAAAACACGGAGAGTCTCATACCTGTTCTATATTTGTTCAGCTGTAGTTTTAAATTTACGCAGAGAAAAGTATTTTTTTAAGGACTTATTATATGGTTTCTGTCGCTGTATTGTGACGAAACAATGTAACGTCATCTGTCAATTTCTTTGCTCTTTGCTCAATATGACAGGCTGATGGCCACCAATGCGCTGAAAGTCCCATTTCTGAAATTTTCAAATAAGCACTACCCTTATAAAAAACTGCATAGTTTCAATCTAAACAACTACATTCTCGCCTTAAAAGTCTTAACAAATGTAAAAGTACTTTATGTTGTCCAACAGCTGCAATATTTGTCAAACTGTAGTGAGTTTAGTCCTCACTTTAGTCCTCCCCCTATATATGGTATTTCAATTTGTAATGCAGAATTGCTTGAAGAGAAAGAAAATAATGAACAGAAAGGTAATTCAATACACACTGAAACCTAATCAATGCTAAACATTTGAAATGCTGAAGATTAATGCAAGCCACATACAATATAGAAAGGTTTAATTAAGATGAAATAGAAAGTACACCTAAAATGAATTCATAAATGATCTACAAAAACAAAGTCTGAATGCACTCTGCATAATTATATATTTAAAGACAAGTCTTTAACGTTTGAGAAATATTACTGTAAATAGTAACTCATTAACACTCGAGTACAGTGTGTGCAGAACTTTACAGACCTTACCAGAAGTGTCTTCTCACAACGTGTCTTTGTTTATTGTACGCTTTGGCTAATTTAATTAAACTGTTCATTTCTGGAGTGCTGTTACTGTAGGAGGGCAATCACTAGAGTAAAACCTGAATAAAAGACTAACTGGAGGCAAACAGTTCAAACATCTGAGCACCTGCCAAGCAAGTCTGGTTGCCTGGCAACAGCTTCTTCTCCCTTATTATCCCTCTGATGATGCTCTGCACACTTTCCACTGCAAACCAGTGAAAATGCTTAGCACAGGCTTTTAGCTTCCAAGTGTGTGTTTGCGTAACGTATGTGTGTCTGTTCAGACCTGATGGGGTGGATGAGTTATCGTAGACATGCTGTGTTAGCAGGGTGGTTGTAGTCCAGGTTCAGCCAGTGAGGAGAAAACTAACAGCCATCGCAGATCAGCCCTGAAATTATTCAAAGGTAATTTCAGAGCCGGTGGAGGAGAGGATGAGTTACACTGCTTTAAATAAGGCACAGCAGCTGCGCTTCAGTGTGGAAAACCAGAGTTCTAGAGCAGGACAGACTAGAAACAATATATCTTGATATCGTTTAAAGGTGCTGTATGTAAGTTTTTGAGTCTTCTAAAGCATAAAAATATAATATGTTTGAGGATAGCATCACGGTGGCGCAGGGCGTAGCACAATTGCCTCACAGCAAGAAGGTCGCTGGTTCATACCTCGGCTGTGTCAGTTGGCATTTCTGTGTGGAGTTTGCATGTTCTCCCCGTGTTGGCGTGGGTTTCCTCCGGGTGCTCCGGTTTCTCCCACAAGTCCAAAGACATGTGCTTTAGGTGAATTGGGTAAGCTAAATTGTCCGTGTATGTGTGTGAATGAGTGTGTATGGATGTTTCCCAGTGATGGGTTGCAGCTGGAAGGGCATCCGCTGCGTAAAACATATCCTGGATAAGTTGGTGGTTCATTCCGCTGTGGCGACCCCAGATTAATAAAGGGACTAAGCCAAAAAGAAAATGAATGTTCGAGGATATTTAAGAAACATGCTAAGTGAACATTCTAGTTTATCAGAAAAACAATGCTGAAGTCAGATATTCTGCTTTGAAAATGTCGTGCTGGAACGCTGTCTTTGTTTTGGTTCTTTTAGCCCGCCCAATGCCACTTTAGCCAATTATATTTAAGCACCCTGGGTTGCCTTGTTGGAAAACCGCGTGTTTCATTCATTCAGTCAGAAAGGCTCTCAAAGCATGCATACGTGACCGAAATGCGACCTCCGGTGGACAGTTGCAGACTCCGAAATGAGACGCAGATTCAGATTTCCACATGAGGTTATTAATTAGCAAATAATATAAATATTATGAACGTAAACATTAGGTGAGCAGGTTACATTGTAACCCCGTGTCCTAACAACACGCCATGTGACGAGATTTGCAGTGATAAGCAATCTGGCTGTTTGCACCAGACTCAGAACGGCAGATTTTTAAATACAGCCATTCAGAAGCACAGAATATGCGCTTACTCACAAAATGGTAAGGTTTATGATCTAATTAATACATATTAAACCTCTTTATCATTATTAAATGTAGATGCTGAATCACTGATATGTGTTGGTTTGCATTATTTCACAGTTCTAAAGTTCGACTTCAAACGGTTTATTTTTTTATTATCTGAGGTAAACTATCTGCTGCTGCTTTCCGTAGTATGGCAGTAAATATCATGTAAAATGCCATTCAAACTCACATTGTTAGCATTTAACACTGAATAAAGCACATGAGGTTTACCTGAGGTGATCATTGTCAGTTTTTCCTGTTGTTCAGCTGCAAGAAACAGAAGCCGTTTCTAATATATCAATTCGAGGTGTTGGTTAGGACAAAAGCTCCTTTTAATTTGGAAAATATTCCTTCTATCACGTACCATTGCTTTTATTTAGAACACAGTTTAAATCAGCCTTTAGGCTCGTGACTCGCTCCTGTTGGTCATCTGGCAACCTGCGCTTGCATTTGTTTTGATCCAGGAATGCAATACCAAGTTCAACCACTGGGTGTCAAACTTACATACTGCACCTTTAAGCTTTCTGATGTGCCTGAATATCATTGCAGTGATAGGAGTCTGTAACATGATGTATTTGGTGTGATTTTGTCAGTAACGATAATTAGACAAAAATTTTATAGTTTTTTTCCACTAGTATTTAAATGTGAAAAAAAACATCAGTTCCAACAAAATCTGTCTGCGCTCTACAAAAATAATCTTTGCAAATATGCATACACATATTCACTATTACTATAAATGCTTTTTTCCCCTAAAGAATTTAATGTAAATATATGATTTGTTCATATTTTTAAAAATGCATACACTTTTGGAGTTTCAAAATCGGTTTCACTATCGATTCGGTTTCGAAATCAATTTAATCGGATAGGTTAACAATGAAACCGAGATAATTGTTCTGTGATAATGATAGCTGTTTGCGTTGTTTCTCAATTAACTAAAGCTCTGTTTGGTAAATGCCGCATGTGGAATTAACCCCAAACTCACTTCATATCTTTAGTGTTGTGTTTGAAATCCTTCTGTGAGATGATTCCATAGTCATGTGATTATTAGTCACGCTGAAACAATGAAAGCTGTTAAATCTTCTGTTTATAAAGCAACACTAAGGGATTTCCTGTTTCTTCTTCTTCTTCTTGTGTATTTGGAGTTTCCGGACAAGAGCGCCCTCTGGCCTTTGGAGAAGATTTACTAGGAGATAACTTGAATTTTCAATTGAATTTCAATTAATCGCCCAGCCCTACTTGCTAGTGAAATGGTGGGCTAGCCTATCTATGACAGTGCACTATATATGGGATAATTGATTAATATGCTTTCCGCTGGGTAGCATGAAATCTGGTTTCACACAAAGCATCGCACACAACTTGCTCTGTTCTTGCCCTGTAAACAAAATTAATTAATAAAAATGTCTAAAACAACTTTACCTAAATGACTAAAGTTAAAACTTGAAATATTTAACAATAAAACCTTATTTAAAATAGTAATAATTATAATTGTGGGCGACACGGTGGCTCAGTGGTTAGCACTACCGCCTCACAGCAAGAAGTTCACTGGTTCGAGCCTCAGCTGGGTCAGCTGGCATGTCTGTGTGAAGTTTGCATGTTCTCCCTGTGTTTGTGTGGGTTTCCTCTGGGTGCTCCAGTTTCCCCCACAGTCCAAAGACATGCGGTATAGGTGAATTGAATAAACTAAATCGGCCATAGCGTATGTGTGTAAATGAGTGTGTATGGATGTTTTGCCAGTACTGGGTTGCAGCTGGAAGGGCAACCGCTATGTAAAACATATGCTGGATAAGTTGGTGATTCATTCCGCTTTGGTGACCCCTGATGAAAAAAGGGACTAAGCTGAAGGAAAATGAATGAATGAATGAATGAATGAATGAATGAATGAATGAATGAATAATAATAGTTGTATTGTGGCTGGTATGGTGGCTGATAGAGCTAAAATTCGCTGCAAGTTAAAAAAAACACATGCAAATACAAAAACAAAAAATAATTGAGAAAACATTCTTCATAAATTTGACAACGCATACAAAATCTCACAAAATTCTCCAACAACACTGTTAACTCTAAACAGGAATAAGCCAGGTTCGTCACATTTTGGGGTCCTCTGAAACATTTCTTTGGTGGTCTGTGCTATTTGCAGCACATTTCTGTATTTGCATGTGTTGTGAGAATTTGTGTGTGCATGTTGTCAGATTGATGAAGATTTTTTAAAATTTGTTTGTGTTTTTCTATTTGCATATGTTTTCTTATCTTTCTGCATGTTTGAGCTCTTTCGGCCACTGTATATAAGGGATACTAAAATAACATTAATTCAATGAGAGTTTGTTTTCACTTTGCTTATGGCTAAATAAAAAAGGTTAGAAATACCTTAGTTGCAGTTAACTGTCACCGAACATCCTGACGCTGAGAAAATAGCAGTTGAGAAAGCATCCGAACATAGTAATGTGGATATATTTACATGAACTCTTCAGCACAAACCTGAAGATTGCTTTGGTTTCAGTTGACAATATTCACTGGATTACTGAGTGTATAGGTTTGAAAATGAAAAATAAAATTGAATTTAAAACTTGGAATTTAACAGAAGAAACAAATTCAAATGACATGTATGTTTAACAGGATAAAATTTAATCAAGCCACTGGAACATTAATCCCTGGTCCACACACATACTCTCCTTTGCTTATTTCCAAATCACTTCAAGTAGATTTTGTCCTCAGGCAAGTGCCTGCTGAAAACATCCTGAAATGAGATTTCATATGAAAAAGATTAGGCTTGATATTGTAAATCTTTCTCAAATTCTCTTCTTATTACCTCCTCGGTGAGTGTGAGATGCATGTAAGGTATTTAAAACTGTGAGAAAAGTCGTTTTGAAGCTGTGGAGAACAGCAGCTCTGGCCAGCATTGTGTGATATTGGCCGAAGCCTCACACACACACACACACACACACACACACACACACACACACACACACACAACCCTGCG
>CAIGQV010003909.1:26312712-26332221 GCA_903798115.1 Danio jaintianensis
CACACACACACACACACACACACACACACACACACACACACACACACACACCTGCTTGGATCTAATCTGATAGTTTGGAGCGAGGGAATGGGTTTACACTATAGGACATGGTTTTTCTGCATCCTTTTCGCTGTATCCTGCCCTTGTCTCCTCGGTCGGGTATGAACACTTGGCTTGAGCTGCCGAAACAGACAGGAAGGCTCAGTAGTGCAAATTACATGCATTCACAATGAGCATGTTGGGTGTCCAGATTTCTTTGTCTGCAGGTGGTGTGTGTGTTCCAGATGTGCCGATTGATCACGGTCGGTCTGTTTTTGGCAGAAGGAAAATGGGCGAAGAGAGCGAGAAAGGCTGGTGTATTGTGTGCTGCAGTGGATTTTTAAGGACAGCTGGCAACGACAGCGCAGGAAGAAGATGCCAGCGCAAAACTTTTTACTGTTTCCTCTCTCATTCTGTCTTTTCCCTCTCTTCTCTCCCTCTCCCTCGTTCTGTTGTTCAGGAAGCGCAGACTGAATGAAATCCATTGACTGGTGCTGGTCTGGTCTTCACTCCCTCGGCAACAGTTGTCAGGGTGAGGGGCCCTTATAGGACACCCCCGCTGTGATCCAAAGTGTATTAAGCACAATCCAGAGCAAATCATGTGTAAACGGAAAGCGACTCCAAAATAAACCCAGACCAGAGCTGTGCGGTGTGCATTCAAACAGGCCTGGCCAGCTGCACCAGTTTATTTACTGGCATGTGTTTGTTTGTGAGGTTGAAAAATAATGAGCATCAAGGAAACTGCTTTATTTATGGAAGTGCTGAAGAATTCATGCAGACATAAGGTTTCTGTGATTGGATGTTTTTTTATTAAAGAAGTATGAGGCAGTGTAATTTGTATTTGTGCAATACATCAAGTTAATGTTGATGTGAAATATGATGATTTTCAGACATATGACAGTGTTTTTTAAATCTGATTTTTTTTTATTACAGACACAAAAAATAGACTTTTAATCTCCAACTGGTAAACACCTTTGAAATATCAATGGTCTATGGTGATGATGTAATAGGTGGGTGTGGCTGTGAGGCTCCACCTTCTTAACATGGAAATCTTTCATTCATTCATTCATTCATTCATTCATTTTCTTTTCGGCTTAGTCCCTTTATCAGTCCGGAGTCGCCACAGCAGAATGAACCACCAACTTATCCAGCATATGTTTTACACCGCGGATGCCCTTCCAGCTGCAACCCATCACTGGGAAACATCCAAACACACTCATTCACACACATACATACACTACGGCCAATTTTCCTGTACCGCATGTTTTTGGACTTGTGGGGGAAATCGGAGCACCCGGAGGAAACCCACGCGAACACGGGGAGAACATGCAAACTCCACACAGAAATGCCAACTGACCCAGCCGGGGCTCGAACCAGCGACCTTCTTGCTGTAAGGCGATTGTGCTACCCACTGCACCACCGTGTTGCCCACATGGAAAGCGTCTCTGGTTTATTCTTAATTTTTATTGATTAAGTAATTACTGCCAAGCCTTGTCTTTATTTTTGTTAAATAAATAATGACACGCTGTGAGATGTGATGTTGCTCATCTGAGGTTTTATCTTCCATGTTTTTAGACCTGCCAAGTACTATATATTTTTAAATATGTTTTTTATAATGTCCTGATACCAAAAACCATGAAATTCAATGGTGTGTCCTAACCTTTTCCCATGTATGTATATATATATTTCTATATCATCCTAAAGCTGGATAATTAATGTATTAATTGATGGATTAATGGATAATTAATGTATACTTTGTTAGAATGTATATTACTAAACCAAAATATTGTTTTTGAAAGTTGTATAAAATATAAATTAATAGTTTTGACTATGAATTGTTGCCTATTCCCACAAATCTACCCATGCAAATTAAGAATGTAAAAATATTTATACATATATTTTTGTAATTTACAATCCAAGCCAGCAATCCAAGCATGAGGAGCAGATGCACAACTCACATTAAAATAATTTAATAATAAATAAAAATTATAATTTTATTCAGATTTTTAAAATAAAATGTTGTTTCAAACAGAGATGTTAATAGAGAGAAAAAAGATCAGTGCTGCTTTTACAGCATCACTAATATTGCCTGTCCTCTGTGGGCCTCTGCAAGTATCGAATATTAATGTCATGTGAGTGTAAGTTCACAGCACAGTGTCATTTTCTCTTTCATCCGATGAATTCCATCTTCAGACTTCATCCTGTTTGCACATCAGCATGTTTTCCTCTGATGCCTGAGTGTGCTTCAAAATTTGCTCACGCACACAATTGTTTTCCTATCCTGGTGGGGACTTTCCGTTTGACTGCTATTGTTTTTATACTGAGCTAATGCTATTTTCCATCCCATAACCTTGAAATAACCCTCAAAGAAACCCATTGGCATTTTTAGATTTTTCAGTAAATGCTTTTAACTGGATTTCAGGTTTTACCATCCTTCACTATTCCTCACTATCCATGCAGACAAAACAATTAACCTACAATTTCTTAGATTTCAAGGTCACTGTTTAGTCCTATTTGAAGTTATCCTAGCGGGAGTAAAAGAGCAGTTTTAAAAACACATTTCATGAGTTTAAAATATTCTGAAGTACAGAATAAAAAGCAAAAATTAGATATTTGAATATGAACAATAGCTATGTTTCCATACAAATATGCAAATAAAATGTAAGTGCAAAACTGTAATATCCCATAAAAGACGTGTGAATAAAGCACCGTTTCATCCAATGAGTCAAAGAGAACAAAATCGTCACTTCCTGATTAACTGTTCTCTTAACCGTTCTCCCCATGTCGGCATGGGTTTCCAAAGACATGCAGTATAGGTGAATTGAATAAACTAAATTGGCCGTATTGTATGTGTGAATGAGTGTGTTTGGATGTTTTCCAGTACTGGGTTGCAGCTGGAAGTGCATCCTCTGTGTAAAACATATGCTGGATAAGTTGGCGGTTCATTCCGCTGTGGTGACCCCTGATGATTAAAGGGACTAAGCCGATAGAAAATGAATGAATGAATAATGCCGAAATGGTTGAGCCATTATAGAATGACCAAAACAACATTTCAGATGTTTTACAATGTGGTCAGCCTGCTGGTTTGTCCATTCACACACATTTTTATCATCACATGATGTCTTATAACAAAATCACATGACCTTTTTAATGCACATTCTGGAATTTGTTCCAAAAGTGTTTCCATCGTAGTTTATGCGCATCTTGGCATTTCCATCAACCATTTTTTTATGTGCATAAAAATAGGTGGATGGAAACATAGCTATTGTTCAAAGTTAGGCCCTGTCCACATGAACACAGGAAAACAGCAGATTTTTCTACATGGCTTATCCATTTGTCCACAAGCAAACACAGTATGGAATCACTGGAAACAATTTTTTTTAAAACTACTCGAATATTTTCAAAAATGCCTTGGTCTGTAAAGTCGTGTAAATGGCAGCCAACCAGAACCAATAATAGCCCTTTTTTGAGGCTTCTGATTGGCCAACATGACTCTACGGCTGGAAGTATATTGCCACCTGTTGCTTTGGTAGGCTCTCGACAGCTCTTTATAGGGCATTTTTGTCATTTCTGGTGGACAAAGATTTTTTTTTTAACCATGCATTGTTGACAAGATTTCTTTTTTAAACGGAAGAAAAAATATGTATACAAGTATACCCCCATCTATGTGTGGACATGAGAATACTTTCAGATTTTCAATTATTGGTATTCATCTAGAACCTGGTGGTAATTTCCTTAACCCTTTCAAATATAAGTTCTAAATACGCTCGCTAACCCCTATTGCATGATTTTTTAAAATACATTATTTAGAAAGAATTGCTTTAAAGATTCCATGGCGACATGTCAAGTTTATCATGTGACACACGTGCTAGTACTTCTGTGTATTTGAATGTGTGAAACCTAAAATAAATGTTATTTGTTTGTAGCGAAAATATTTGAATTTGCTGTTGATGACGTTTGCTCTGAATGTTCTAATCACACTTTTGTGATCATACCAGTGAGAAGGTTATTTATCTGACAAACCCCATTTAACTGTCAGCTTAACTTAACAGTTGTCACTGATTTTGCAAGATGGTGAGTCCTTCTAATGTGACTGAAACCTTCCAATAGCAAGTTATCCAAAGGAAGGACAAAGAGATCCACCATAGCAAAAGAGGTTTGCCATTCTATATTGCCATATTACCATTCTATATTTACAATGTGACAAAATCATTAAGTTCCCCCAAACAGATTGGTTTTCCAAGAATGCAGATAATCTCAATGTCCAATCAGTTCAACACTGCAGCTGGAATTGTTCTCCAGTTCAGCTCTGAACAGGGTAAAGATCTGTATCTTGACATAAAAATGTCTCAACGATTAAGAAAGTTTGAACCGAAAGCCCTGAAGTGACCAATACTTCATCAGCAGAAGGAATCAAAAACTCGACTGACCTTTGGCAAGGATCATGTTGTTTGGATAGAGAACTGGCACAAAGTTAACTTTAGTGATGAAAGTAAGCTTAATTCATTAGAGTCTGGTAAAACTGGGAACCCAAAAAATGTAAAGACGGCAGTAAACGTGGAAGTGAAGTGTCATGGTTTGGTGATATTTTCTGCAGCAGGGGTTTCCTTCTCATACAGACAGAGATATAGCAGAGTAAATGCAAATGTATCTTATAAACTCCTTCAACAACATGCGGTTCCTGCCCTGAGTTCATCACCCAATCATCCTACAGTTTTCATGAAGGACAATGAGCCCCTTGACACAGTAAAACGGGTAAAGCAGTTCCTTTAAGCTGAAAACATTAAATTAATGAAATGATCAGCCCAGAGTCCTGATCTAAACCCTAATGAAAATCTTAGGAAAATCCTTTTGACAAAGTTATGTCTAAGAAACACTACAGTCAGTGAAATGATCAAGATGACAGCAGAGCAGAATGAGAGACTAGTTATGTCCTGTGAGAGAGTCATGTGTAATGTAGTCTAATTTGGATCACTGTTTACCACAAAATAATTTAATGAAGACTGCATTATTTAAAAAAAAAAATAACAAGTGCTCATGACTTGTTCCCTAATTTTAATCTCCACCATAGATGCAAACATCTCTTCCTGTAAACTTTTTGAGAATGTTTACTTCTTCAGGATGGAGAGGCAGGTTTAGCATGTGGAAACGCTCTACTCTGCATAATGACTGCTAATTTCACAGCAAATAAGTCAACAGAGATTCCTTTGAATCACACACCATTTACGAGCGGCCATGAACAGATATACATTCCTCTGAATGGAGCTAAAGCTGGATCTGTCCTCTTATCTTTTGAACTGCCACTGAACTGTAGAGTCAAAGTGTTTACCTCTAAACTGTGTTTCTGTGTCTCTCTTTCTCACACACACATATGTAACACTGCCATACTTTCTTCTCTGCTAATGAGACTTACAGGTCTGCTGTAAGCACACAAAAAACACTCTTACACAGAATAACAGCAAATCTGTGTGTGGTAAACTTTAGTTGACCTTTAGCAGGTTTGTTTTTTTAGTTATAAAACATCGCAGTGTGAACATCTGTCACTCATGTTTACTGAAGATCTGAAATCATTGTATTCACACTAGTGAATACAAACGTTTAATTTGAAAACTAATTCCTGTACATTTATGTTCAGGAAAATATAGGACTGTATTGTTATAAATATAATTAACTTATAACCTATAAGTTCTCATTAAAGCATAAAAAAATATATTTACCTCAAATTCTGTCCCAAAAGTGCATGATACCGCTAAAAGGTATATCTTTCAAAAGTTTTTAGTAAAAGAAAATTAATTTTTGTGTCAAAACAGACTTGATAGTGTTATGCAGATTAAATATTCAAAGTATAATTTTATTCTCTCAGATATTCTCACGGTGGCGGAGTGGGTAGCACAGTCGCCTCACAGCAAGAAGGTCGCTGGTTCGAGCCCCGGCTGGGTCAGTTGGCATTTCTGTGTAGAGTTTGCATGTTCTCCCCGTGTTTGCGTGGGTTTCCTCCGGGTTTTCCGGTTTCCCCCACAGTCCAAAGACATGCGGTACAGGTGAATTGAATAAGCTAAATTGGCCGTAGTGTATGTGAGTGTGTGCAAGAGTGTGTGGGTGTTTCCCAGTGTTGGGTTGCGGCTGAAAGGGCATCCGCTGCGTAAAACGTGCTGAATAAGTTGCCGGTTCATTCCGCTGTGGCGACCCCTAATTGGTAAAGGGACTAAGCCGAAAAGAAAATGAATGAATGAATATTTGCATATTATATTAATATATTTTTGTACAGCATTTGTGAATGAGATGTGAAATTATTTCATTAAGTTATTTGAATGTATTTGTGTCTGAGTGATTTTTATAATGGCGTCATCCCAATAATATAAGGGCCGTGTGTTGTTTATATAAAATACAGTCAAATCATATAAAAATAATGTAACACATTCTTATGAAGGATAGTTTTATATTACTTATTTAATTATTAATAAATAATATTATACTTATATTTTCACAAAATTAGACCTATCGAATCATTTGAGTTCCGTAAGTTGCTTTAATTTATATATTGCTTTAAGTAAAAAACATATTGTTTTAAAACATCTTCATAACAATAATAAATGGGAAAAAATTGAAATCAGAATTTTTTTTTTAATACAACGCAGACAGCTAAAAGTCAATTCTGCTCACTGTCCTGCTTATTGTATGCTGTCAGTAAAGTCATTGCATTGGGGGACACCTATGAATAAAAAAACTCCTTCCAATCAGACCTCATTCAAATTGCAGACATAAATAATAAACCAGGGTTAGTGGTGATGTCTTCTCACCTCTCACACACATACTGTAGGTTTGCTGGCTCTGTGTTTTTCATCTGTGGATGTGATAGAGTTTATCACTCGCTCTCGTCTGGAAGTGAAATGGATCACAGGCACACTGCTGCACACATTCCCCATTAGATAGTCGCAGTCCTAAACAGATATCATTCCTTCACGCTCGCATGCATTTGGCCTCTGAATAAAGCACTGGGTCTCTATATCAGTGTGATCCTGGAGCGTGTGTTAAATGCCAGTTTGGAGTATTGAACTGAATTTTAGAAGCAGTGATGAAACACTTGAAACTACCGATGGGGACCCCCTGTGTACTGACTGTTTATCCTGCAATTTTTGAGCCTGAGTTATGGATTCTATGACCAAACTGTGAGGACACAATTATGGATAAATCGCCTAAATGATCAATTCAAGAGATAACAAATCTTTTCTCTCTATCAGTGTTTGTGCTGGGAAAGTGCTCTGCTGGGGCAAAAATGCCATTTATTCTACTGTTTTGTAACAATTGATATATATTTTTAAGATTCTATTCTAGGCTTGATGAACAGTTGTAGTGGTTTTGTCATTGTATCATAGGTGAATGTTGTTAAAAGTTTAGCCGGTACACAAAAAAATATTGTTTCTGCAAAACTGTTGCAAACCATTTATATATGTTGAATTAAACAAATTAAATGTAGTAATGTTTAACTTAATTTGTTTGTTTAAATTCAGCCCATATGAATTGCTTACAACCACTTCCCTTAAACATTTTTAGTAAATCCAAGGAATCATCTTTGAATCATTTTTTTCAGGCAAAAACATTCTGTTTATGTGTATGTCTCTTTAAATGCAAATGAGCTGCTGCTCCCCACCCCCTTTTCACCACAGGTGGAACCTTCACAGCTCAAGCATAAGTTACTCTGTGAACAACAAACAAAACATCTGCATGATTTTAAACACTATCATTTTGACTGTTTTTAAAATTTGTAATTTAATAACTTTGTTAAAATAAAACTCATACTACTACAGTACCCTGACTTTTTGTAAAAGTCTGTATATTTCATTCTAACATTGTTATTTTATTTAAAATACAATACACAAAAGAGTTTTGAGTATTTCTACTTTGACCACACTTTTTCCTGTGTTTTTTTTATATGTGCATGCCTCTGTTGTCTAGCATCTTTCTGCTAACAAAAACACAACTTCACTTTAGACATGTCTTTTCAACTTTCAAAAAACTTTCACACTTAGCTGATTAATAAAGCGTATTTGGCATGCTGTCCCGGGAGAGAGCCCTGAGCTCAGAATATCCTCGTGCCCGGGGCTCCCTCCCGTTAGAAGGGCGAGAGGGGAGTTTGAGCTCAGGTAGGTCTCGAGAACTCCCCTGCTTGTGAATGTACTGAGATATAGCTGGCTAAGAGTATGTTTTAAGATGCTACTTTGGAGTAGTCAATTTACTTATGGTGTATGTCTTTGGACAGTGGGAGGAAACTGGGAAACCCGGGGAAAACCCATGCGAGCACGGAAAGAACATGCAAACTCTGCACAGAAACTTCTTGCTGTGAGGCAACAGTGCTATTCACTGGGCCACCATGCCACCCTATCAGGAGAAGGGAAGGAGTTGGGCTGGAAGGGGGGATTCTTCAAGACGAAGATGACTGGAGTGGAAAACTCTGGTTACTTATAGTGTGTCAGTAGTCATCTGATTGGTGTAATATACGGAGACAAAAATCCAGTTAAGTATTATATGACCACTATGGCCATTCTTTTAATGCCTTATTTCATTCAGTTTCATTCTTTTAAATTCTTATGGACATTCTTTTAATTGTAGTATTTCAGTGTTAATGTCTTCAGAACTCCTGATATACAGCTTTCATGCACAGACATGAAGCACATAGACAGAAAGTTGGCTGTCAGATACTGGTTATCTTTCATGTGTTGTCAAATACACTCAAGGTAATGTCAAAAGTTGACATTATGTAAAATGTAAACAGTTGGAGAAGAAATAGTATATGTATCATCAGTATATTAAATCTGTGAAACAGCTAACGTGTATGTTTCTGAAAAAACCCCAAGACTACAACCAAACCATTTGAAAAGAACTCTGTTTGGAGTTGGGCTTTGTAACTTTGCAGAGCTTTTCATACTTCAATCACTACCAATACACAATATAGAGAGTTAGGATGCTTTATTACATGTGGTTAAAAAAAAAAACTACATCAAAGTACAAAAATTCCCCAGGAAATTTATGACAGAAGGCAACTAAAAAATGTCATTTCTAACACTGTTGGAGACTCATATTAAGATTGTGGGGTGTTTTTAGACCAGCGTGTGACAGGACTCTCTGCTACTGCACATAACTGAAATGCCCACCACACTGTCCCACAATCCTCCACATATGAAAAGGCAGAGATGTGTGTGTGTGTGTGTCGGAGGACACCTGTCCTAAAAGCTCACTCCTCTCTACGGCTGTCTCTCACACATCCTCTCTAATCGCTGATTTGGCAGCGTTTCTCTGACAACATTCCAAGGTCCAGTTTCAGGAGAAGAGCTTTCACACAGCAGCTTACACAATTACGCACGGACGTACACTCACACGTCAAACGCACAGTCATTCTGCAGGTTTTATGTCCCCTTTTTATGAACATGGTCTCTGTTTTGAACTCTTATCGTCGCAGCTGTGAACTCGCTTGCGAAAGTTTATACGTAATACTTGTGAAAAAAGTGCTAATATATTAAGAAAGGTCTTTATATCTTACAGGGGGATCTGACAAATTAAAGCCAAGATGCTGATAATGCAATAGCCCATAATTGATCTCTTGAACTCATGCACCTGATTTATTTAATATCATGTTTCACAATATAGTGGTATTGTAATACGTTTTATTCGTAGTGAACTTTTCAGAGTTCAAAGTGTTTGTAAGTGCAAAAGGAAGACAAAGGTAATTCTCTAAATGAACATTTTGATGCGAACATATTAGGTAAAGTAATTTACTGTGTCAAAAACTTTGTAAGTCCTCAGAAAATAATTTTGACTGATTACAAATGTTATAGTATTATATATGATATTATTATAACTATATGTAATGTCCATATCAATGTTTTTTTATTTTGAATGTTTCTGTTATGGGTGGCACGGTGGCTCAATGGTTAGCCTCACAGCAAGAAGTCCTGGATGGGTCAGTTGGCATTTTTGTGTGGAGTTTGCATGTTCTCCCCGTGTTCGTGTGGGTTTGTTCCAGGTGCTCCGATTCCCCCAAAGTCCAAAGATATGCGGTATAGAGGAATTGGATGTGGGCTAAATTGGTAGTAGTGTGTGTGAATGAGTGTGTTTGGGTGTTTTCCAATACTGGGTTGCGACTGGAAGGTCATCCGCTGCGTAAAGCATATGCCGGAATAATTGGCGGTTCATTCTGCTGTGGCGACCCCTGATAAATAGGGGACTAAGCCGAAGGAAAATAAATGAATGAATGTTTCTATTATCTGAATATTATAAACTTTGACTCAAATTTGACTTTGGACACTTGAATGCAAAGACTTCAGGTTTACTCATGACTCAACAATCACTTTTAGTATACATCATTTCACATAAACATACCCTTATTTAGAAAAAAAGCAAAAGATGTATGGGTGTACCTCTTTTTCAGTGGAAATATATGGGGGGGAATTTACAGTGGCTCAAACAAACTTTAAAATGTGCTACTATACACAATAATGGAACATTTAAACTAATTATTTTGCCAAAAATGGGGTGATGCTGGCTCAAATGAATAATCATTTCAGTATGAAGTCTTTCAACTAATACCCATGTTGGTTCAGGAAACCTGTTAAGTTTTGAATGGAAAGATATCAGGCTGTGACATATCTTTACAGCAGAAAAAGTAAACTGATTAAAATTACATGGATGACTAGAAGGTGATCCACTTGGAAAATAACCCCACTTCCAAAGTATGATTTTTTGTAAATCCAATTTTTTTCAGTATATAATTTCTGTAAGTGACCTACGAGAACACACGCTTTCACATTTCTGCTTTTAAACCATCAGATTTCCATTGTAAGTGGATTACAGTACATGGGCTTTCAAAGACTGAGGGACGAGTCAGAATAATTTTCTGGAGTAATCAGCAACATGCCACAGATGCTGGCGTTACAGCTTGAGCTGTATTTAAGCCAGAACATTCTTCCGACGACAAGCATAAAAAGGTACATTAGAGCAGCTCTTTGAGTTTGCCCGCAGTGCCTGCTTTCCTGAAACATTCAGGCACTGTGTTGCAGAGCCAAAAACTTTCACACAGAATGCGTCTCTCTGTGGAAACATCTGGAATTTGAAGGAATTAAGGGTGCCAAATATGCTGCCACAAAACCTCCATAACCAGAGGGCAGAAATAAGAATTATAATTATCAATCTGACATTTTCAAGCTCTTTTCCTCCTGGATTCACAAGCTCATCATCTATCAAAGAACATAATGTAACTATTAATTTGAAGGGCCGCCAACAGCAGTCTAGAGTTCATTTGGTGCCCGAGGTAAAATAAAACTTCAGCAATGGAACTACTGCTAATTACAGCTAATTAGTTAATTACAGTTAAATGAAAGTTCATCCAAAATTATAATTGTCATCATTTACTCAGCCTCATGTTGTCCAAACTTGCAAAGTATAAAATTGCTTTTGTAGTGAAGTAAATAAAACAAAGATTACATATTTTGCATACATTTTAGTTTTTCGGCTTTGAAATTTCATGTTTAGTTCAGTTTGTAACTTGCTGTTTCTCTGTAATTAGTTGTAACATGTACAAGTATCCCTTAAAGCTATTTTGCTTAATTAACAAAAAATTTTTTTTATCTAATAATAAACAAACTGAAAAACAATACAGGACAAAGGGAATAACCAATCTGAGGGCTTAAAAGCCAAGTGTATATGCTGCAAATTCTAAAGGTTGGAAGATTGTATGTCTACACACACACACACAAGTTTATCTGAAAATCATTCAGAAGCAGTGATATACGGCATGATTTTTTCGTTCTGGAGTATTCTGTAGCAATCATATGAAATTCAAAACAGCTTAATATTGATACAAGCGGTAAATGTTTGCTACACATACAGGTTATTTCTCAGGACACCTAATCATCCCCGTTTGTGTGAATTATAAAGCCTATTGTCTGCTGTAAACTATCATCGTTGATGATCCTGTCATTTGTTATCATACAGCACTCGGTATTTCGTGAGTTTATTCTCCTATTTGGTCAACTTCATAAACAGTAGATCGTCAGGTCGGCTCATTTTACCACACACACCTCACAAATTCAAGTTGACGTAATATTAGTTTAATATATATGTACGAGATTGTACAACAACAAAAATTGCACCATGTATGCCGACCTTAAACAGGGAACCAAACCAGACACAGGTGAACATAGCCTAATTAAATGAAACTAAAATCTTGCATATTCTGTTTGCACAGCTCAGTCTTTCATCTCTGCCTGTAATGTATGCCAATAAATGCAGAAGAACCGACTTTTTATTACATTAATTTCTAACCAATTAGAATTACGTATTCAGACTGACTATTGTATAAATATAAACATTTCTCAGTAAATATAAACAAAAAGCTAAACAAAAGCTAAAACAAACCTGGTTTTTACGTGTGAGAACAAACATCACTGGTTCTTGCAGAACCTCAAACTTGCCATGTGACTCTCAGGAATGAACCTCATCAAGCAAGCATGCTTGAGCTTCTGTGTCCAAATATGAATGCTGTAAACATGTTTGCTTATCATTTGTTTTAAATAAGTGAATGATTTAATTTAATTCAATTCAACTCTAATTGTGTAGCGCTTTTGCCAAAAGGTGCCCATTATTACATTACAATCAAAATCAGAAAAAAGTTAAGGTGTGAGTAGAAGTGGACAGTGCTGTTGTCAAGCATATACATTAATCTGCAGTTCTAATGTACTTTTCAAAAAGGTGACATCTGTTCAATTTTTTTTGTAACATGGAGCGTAAGAAAATGTCTACTGCATATAGAGAGGAAAGAGTATATTTCCTACAGCCGATTTGTCGAGCACACTCACGTGTGTGAAGCATGCCCAGTATTGTACAATGTTTTGCTCCAGGTCTTGGAGCTGATCAACTTTACTGCACAATCTCTGGATGTCTTGCAATGTGCATCCCGGGGTAGAAAAAGAAAGCAGATAAAAGACAATTAGCTTAGCTGCTGTTCATAGTATTTTTTAAGGAGGAAATATTGATGTGAATTTAATAGGTTATATTTAATGAGATGCGCTGGAGCAGACACTTCTGAGATGCACTGCATACTGTACATGCCTTACCAAAAATACATGCCTTTCATCTAGATTTAAACTGAGAGAGTGTGTCTGAGCCTCAAACATTATCAGGAAGGTTATTCCAGAGGAGCCAGGTGCAAAAACGCTTAACCACCTTTAGAGGATGTTGCATTTAACACTAACTAAAGCTTGTTTATGAGGGTGCTGGACAACCAGTGAGCAGTGCATTACAGTAATCCAACTACTCTGGTAGGTGTTTTACCGGTAGGTGCCCTTCCTGCCACAACCCAGCACCTAAGAGTGCACTAACATCTGCATTCCCAGTGCTGGGAAACACCCACACACTATCCAAATCACACACTAGAGCCAATTTAGTTAATCCAATTCACATAAACTGCATATCTTTTACTGCACATGCAGTAAATAACAGTGGTACATACAATTACATTTTTTAAGAAAAGGACAGATTATTTGGTTAGATTGCGTAGAGCCCCATAGAAGTTCACTATATGGAAAAAATGCTGCATGTTTTCCTCAAAAACTGTAATTTCTTTATGATGGAAGAAAGAACGAAACATATTGTATTACAAGGGAGTAAGTCTTTTATCAGGAAGTACTAATTTCCATCCATTAATCCATCCATTAATCCATTAAATTATCAAATTATATTCCATTTTATTTACATTCACAACATCTCAACTGAACAGACATGACGCTTCTGCCACTTCTCTCATCAACCAAAGGTGATGAGCGTATGGAACAGTCCTCATGAGTGTCTTAATCATCATCCATCTTTCACAACACAGAGTTCATTCTGCTGCCCTGGCATTCAGACTCATCGAGAGTTCCTGACGTTTTCTGTAAACTTCTGTCAGTATTTCAGGGAGTCCTGTGTCCCGGCCAGCTTTATTCAGTCTGGACTCCAGCCACATGTTAGACAAGTCTCCATGCTGACGCTACGTTTGACACATTTCTCTACTCTCAACCTCTCCTTCTCACTTTTGTGTCATTTTTCTCTTCCGCCTTGCCGCTCTCCCCCTTCTCTCTGTGCGTCATAAGTGCTGGTGTCTGCAGTGGCTTTTTAATAGAGGCTGAAAAATGTCGCTGCTTCGCCGTCCAACGCCACAGACTAACGGTAAACATCTTGTCTGGTCAGAGCACAGTGCCAGTCGAGCACACACATGCACATGAAAACATGTTTTTACTTGATTAAATTTAGCAAAAAATAGCCTGTGACTCCGGCTTTTCTGTAACCGCATTGAAGGTATTAATTATGCTCAGGCCTCCCAAACTCTTGCATACCTCAGACCACTGATGTGTGTCTGTGTTTTAGTGTGCACTATACACACACCACCAACAATTACAGAACGGTCTGGCACAACATAAGTCCAGCGAACACACATATACACCAGTCCAATGAATTAAGTGCAATCGGGAGGAGATTTCCTGCACCCTCTGTTTTTAGGTCTGTTTATGCAGTGGGGCCGTTTTGGACTCTTTCTTTGGTCAGAAAAATATTCAGTGTGTCGACTGAGGATACAGAAACAGCGGTGGGTACAGAGAGCCACAATCATCCCGACACAACCCACAAGTCATAGTTACAAGGACATTATAGCATTCAAAGCCTTTTTATTTTTAAAACTTAATACGGGCAATTATTTAAAATTATATCATTTTATATTTTTATCATTCTAACTGTTCTCTATGGTTCATTTATAACTGTAACCAGTTTTTTTTCTTATTGGTGCCAAAAGCCAAGATTTACAATCATTTTCCAGTTTCTCTCTGACCCTTATAAAATGGGCTGTTTGTTGCTGCTGTACTTTTAAGACTCCCTCTTTGCACGTGAAGTGAATGAAAGTGTGTTCCTGTACAACTGGTTTGCATTTCATGCATTTTTTGATGTCTTTACTCGATATATTTATAATGATTAATTTGAGTAAAAACACTAAGATTTGATTAGCAATAGAAATGTAAGTTTAAATCTAATTGAAAGCAACACTGAGGCTTTTTTATGATTACTACTGCAAAGCTATTTGATTTAAAGAAAATTGCTGTATACACATGTAGTACATGGATTTTCTTGAATTGCATGAGCCATCTGGTATTTTGTGTATGTTTACCATACACACCACATATAAAGCACTGAGGGATCCAGTCATAGTGTGGACTACCAGACGGCCACAGTTATCTTGTGGCCTATCATCAGCTCAAACAAACACATAGCTTTTGCATTAGTAATGTACTGAAGGCCTGTGAAAGGTCCACCATCTTGGGGTTTAAACACCATCATGTGCAAGCAGTTGTAAAATGGAGATTTTCCCAAATCAGAGTCTCATAACTCTCAGTTATACACAACGTGACTAACATTTCATTCATTTCAATAGATTCTATGATCACATTTTTAGAGGAGCACTTGTGTGCCTTGTTATTATATATCTATTTGTTTAATTTAGGAGTCCATTATGCAAAATTCGCTTTCATATGGGTTTTGAACACTGGGTCTGTATAAATAACCAGTCAATAATAGTAAAAATTCACCCACTCTATTTTGTATTGTCCCCAATAAATCAGAAGCTGTGCTGAAAATAAGTTGTTTCAGATTTCCCCCTACTGTGACGTCAGAAGCCCCACTCATGATAGGGGATGATCCGTCCTATTATAGCACAGATCATAAATAATCTCTACATAGAAATATTACATTTATTCTTATTTAGCTACTAATGTTATTCAGTAAAGAGCAGTTTGTGATTTTCTATCTATTGTACAGTATAGCTATTATATCATATCTAATGTAAACTTTCTTTCCCAGCTATTGTTCACAGACAAAACCAATTGTGTTGTATGTCAATTTAGAATTTTGTTTATATAACCTTGTGTATTTGATGGTTTAAACACAATAATGGTTAAGGTTCAGTACACTACAGTACACATTTATTTCTGTTCCATTGTCAGAAGTACCGAACAGTACAGTACCACTTTTTTGGGATTCTTTCATAAGGCTATCCAGCACAACAGTACGGTACCAAAAGGGTGGAGCTAGAGTCACTACTGAATGCTATTGGTTTACAGAGAATCATCACTTGCCCATTCAACTAGCTAGGGAAATGACAACACAGGAAGTGTCATTTTTAAATACACAGCTGAAACAATAACACAATGAAGACGCACAACAATTAACTATTGTCAGTGGAAACAGAGTCTGTAAAAAAACCTGAATCAACACACACATTATTGAACTGAGATTCGAAAGGATTTCAAAACAACTCAAATATTTTCCTTAGGTAAAGAGCCCTTTGCATTTCAGCTGGTTATCTTTTGAGCCTCTTGAGTTTTGGTTGTGGGGTGGCATGATTAGCATGATTGTCTCACAGCAAGAAGGTCACATGTTCGAGTCCCGGCTGAATCAAGGGGTCTTCTTGTGCGGATTTTGTATGTTCTCCCCATGATTGTGTGGGTTTCCTCCGGGTGCTCCAGTTACCCAAGATCTAAAAGCATGCGATTTAACATACACCATTTTGAAATGATGGCATTTCCATTAACTGATGTTATGGGAGTAAAATGTAATTTGTAAATTGTAACAATATTTTGTAACTGTATTTTGATATTTTGATCAAATGCAGCATTGGCTTAAAAGCATTTTTTTTGACGTGTGTGTGTGAATAAGTGTGTGTATTGTTGATTATTTAAAGGTGTAGTATGTAGGATTTGATTTGATTTGATTTTGATTTGATTTATTTATTTCGAACAGAAAATTCATACATAAAACAATTCTTTAAACAAAAATACATTTCAACGTGGTCGAAATGGAGCGGGATGAAGCACAAGCTTATTATTTTCCCCACCCCGTTACCACACACATCATTCGTCTATTACTTCAACTTATCTCTTCTTTTTAAATGAGACATATGAACTTTACATGAGACATACATGAGGCATCTTTGACATATTATATGTTTGATTCCATTTGTACATTTACATTTTATAACATAGACCCAAAAATACATAGTATTGCAAATAGCCATTAATTAAAATTTCATCATACCTTTCTCATTTCATTCTTTTTCAATCACCTCTATTCATCATTATATTCCTTTAATAATATATATTTATACAACTTTTTAAATTGATTACTATCCTGACATTGTTTCAGAATTTGTTCT
Organism: Danio jaintianensis; assembly: GCA_903798115.1. NCBI lineage: Eukaryota > Metazoa > Chordata > Actinopteri > Cypriniformes > Danionidae > Danio > Danio jaintianensis. Next base: position 26,329,979 of record CAIGQV010003909.1, read on the forward strand.
AGACTGTTCCATAATTTCACACCACATACAGACATACACACATTTTTTTAAAGTTGTCCTTGTTTTCAACCTCCTAAAATTTTGTTCTTTTCTCAGATTATATCCCCCTTGTCTTTCTTCAAAAAACTTTTGTATGCATTTCGGTAGTAATTTATTCCTAGCTTTAAACATAAATTGTGCTGTTTTAAATTTAACCAAATCATTGAACTTAAGTATCTTCAATTAAAAAAAAAAAAGGATTTGTATGCTCCAAATACCCCACATTTTCTATCAGTCTAATGACTTTTTTCTGCATTGTACATAAGGATCGTAAGTTAGATTTATATGTATCCCCCAAATTTCAACACAATAACTCATATATGGCAACATAAGTGTGTTATATAATACATACATTGATTTATTGTCCAGGCTAAATCTTGTTTTATACACTATTGCTACAGTTTTTACTAATTTTGATATCACATTATTTATTTGTGGTTTCCAACAAATTTTATGATCCAATACAACACCAAGAAACTTAATTACATATACTCTTTCTGTTACTTCATTATTTGCATTCCAAATTCAAAATATTAGATGGTGTTTTTTACCTGGTCCCTCCTGCTCAGACTGATGCAAATGCAGGTTGCCAGATTGACAAATCAGGAGCGAGCCAAAATCAAAATTAAGTACAAGTACACATACAAGTACATTACATACAAAGTCAATGTAAAAGTGTAAACGTAGGCATTTCTGTGAGGCATTGTGTGAATGAAGTGAAATATGCAACGCATTTGCCATGAATGTGCATTTGCATCTCAATTGCATCTTTTGCACAAATTCATAATTGGACTCACGCAGAAAATTAGCTTGAGGTGAAAAACATCCCACAAATTAACTAGAGCACATTTGGTGCTCCGCGTTTGCTGTGAACCCAGCATTAGACTTTAAACTGCTCAATTAATGTTTACATTTGTAATATTAGTATTGTTTGCAAATTGAAAAAAACACCTCATTTGGATTTGGAATCTACATCTTATTTCAGAGGCTGCCCTGCAGAGTTAGCATTTTTGGCCCAGCCCACATGCATGGAGGCAGCCTTCATGGCTGAAATGAAGTACCCTGTTTTCCTCCAAGGCAACCCAGAATGTTGAAATAGGATTGGGTAAACTGACAGTGGGCGGAGTTACTCAGACCAAAACAAAGACAGACATTCCAATGAGGAACGCACATTTTTAAAGGAGAATAACTGACTTTAGCATTGCTTTTCAGACAAACAAGTGTTCACTTGACGTTTTTTCTTACGTTTCTGAAAAGATACTATTGTATTTTTATGCTTTAGAAGAGTCACAAAGTTACATACAGCACATTTAAGTTTTTGTATAAGCACATTTCTACATTTCTGCATTCATAATTCAATAGTACTGTGTCCAGTTCTTCCAAAATGACAAAAGAGTCTAATTGATTTTTTGTGATCATGGATCGCCGATGCTGTAGACAGCACAATAATCATCCAGTCTCCTGCAGCAATGCACAACTCATTCCTTCAGACGTCCTAAAGATGACTTCAGCATCACTAGTGCCATTGCGTGACTGAACACATTACGCATCTGTACATAAACACATGTCCTCATTGAAGTCGCCTTTAGCAAAACTAATTATCCAGAAACAGTTTGTAAAGCTCTTTATAAGGTCTGGTATAAATGGCAAAGATTACAGAAGTGACAAATCCTGTGGAGCATTTGCTTTTGAAAAGTCTGACAGTGAAGTGACCGATTCTCAGTGAACCCTGAGCAATCACATCCAAACCGCTGCTCGGTGGGACAACCTGGTAATAGGGTGACAGCAGCGAAAGATGACATGTGGAGCGGGAAAAGCAGAGGAATCGAGGCTTGTGGGAGTCAGAGAACTGTCCATGAATCAAAAAAAGAGGTGTAAAGGAATGAGGGATCCAAAGCCTCCCCCTGAGCAAACACAGCTCTGAATCAGACACACCAATTTAGACCTGGCCCTTGCAAACACATTTGTGAAAGGAGCTCTTCAGTGGCAGGCTCACACACGCACACATTCACACACTGATCTGAACGGACTGAATGAGACTCTTTAGAGCTTTGGGGAAGCAGGATGTTCCCCTTCAGGACATATTTGAGTCTTTCAGCTCTGGAGAGCCTGCAGGACTTCAGCAAACAAACACTCACAGTCACTGAGGCAGTTTGTCTGAGTGTTTGTTCTAATCTAAACTCTATAAACTAAGCATATATATA
>CAIGQV010003909.1:26332321-26362480 GCA_903798115.1 Danio jaintianensis
TATATATATATATATATATATATATATATATATAAATAAAATGTATATATATAAATTTTATATATAACAGCAAATTTACAGCAATTTTAATTTACCCCAAATTTTTATATTTATTAAGTATAATATATAACATTTATCTATTCCAAATGAAGCAACACAATTTTTCTAACTTTTACTTACTGAAATGCATAGAAGAATAGGCAATCATGTTAAATTGTATTGTATTTTATTTTAAATTTAAAAAGTACAAAGAATCTCAGTTAAATCTTAGTTAAATACTATTTTGGGGCAGCATTGTGATCTTTAAATATAGTTTTGTATAATATAGCAAATAAAGTAAATATTGTACTTTAATATGCCATCAAATGATTCTTTCAACTTATTTTTATTTTTTATTTTATTTTTTTTACAGAATATATGGAGATAAATTTTAATTTACCCCAAAATACAGTATTATATTTGTTAAGTATAATATATTAAATATCATTATGCAAAATGAACCAACACAATAATTCTGACTTTTACTTACTAAAATGTATAAAAGAATAGGTAATGATGCTAAATTTAATTTTATTTTATATGATTAAAAAAATTGCTACAAACCACTAGGTTTTACATATTTGTCAACGAAGTACAATGGTTTTAAATCACTATTAAAGAGTAATTTGGGGTTGCATCTTGATACTTTCATATAATTTTGTGTAACCTAGTAAATAAAGTAAAAATAGTATTTTAATATATCATCAAACAATGCTATAAAATGTATGATCATCATTATTTTTTGCTCATAAAAGCAAAAAAATAGGTTGCATTGAACTTGCATTGGTTTTCATACAGCGAATGCAAGGTAAAACCTTTCATTGGTGTCATCTTTTCTGATTCTGATTGACCTCTGTCTGTGATACGCATGCCTCTGCAAAACTTCAGTGTAATCTATAATTAAGGCATATCCCAGTATAATAAGAAAAATATTAAGATATAGTCTTGTAATAATTTCTGCATTACATTATAATATATATACTTTTTAAGCTAATCCATATTTTATGTCCACATGTTGATTTAATAAGCGGCAATGTGGTAAATGGGATAATGTACAGGCAATTACATTATTATAGCTAAATTAATCCGACTAGGTAATTGAAGTCCACCGTGGTTCCCCATTAGTGTTCATTTTGCATTCATGACTGAACGGCTGCACATTATCTATAATGTTCTGTAGTGATGGACCAAAATTAGTTCCGTTAATAACAATAATAATTATTATTATGTTTGCATTTAGAGTAGATGAGAACTGAAGCTGAAAAGAAACTTTATTAATTCAATCTGACTAAATGGTTGTCAACTTTTTATGTTGTTCGGTTCAGGCTGTCAGTTTCTGAGATGTAAATGAAACCAGTCACAGTAAAGTTCTTCAGCAGGGTTTCACTGAATATAGATGGGAAAAGGGGATTTCAAGGATCAAAAGTGTAAATAAATAAATAAATAAATAAAATGTCTTTTTTTTCCACCACAACTGTCCGGTTGTTGAATGTTGAATCAGTTTACTTTAGTTGTTTTCTGAGTAAAAATAATGACTATTATAATTAATTTCCACGACTGACAGAAAACATCATTTGTATGCCACCAAATCTTGTCAGGCAAATTTAGAACAAGAACAATCATTTAATAACATATAAAGACGATATTCAGTCCCTCCAGGATTTTGTGAGTCCAATGGTTCATAAGATAAATTTTTTTTTAAAGATTATCAAGATTTGTGTGTATTTGCAAAGAAAAAAACATAAGAATTGAAGCAAATGATGATTTAGGTTTTGAATAAAGCCTGTAATTTATAAAAATTATAGAATATATACAGTGTATATATATACACCTGCATAAGTACCTGCAAAATACCTAGATTGACGGAAATTTATGAATTATGGTGCAGTCTCAAATCTTTATATTTTGCCAATACACTTTAAACCACTATTTTTCACCCACCCATTTGTCACTAGGTTTTTCCCATTATTCTGAATGACAATGTTGAAGTCAGAATTATTAGCCCCCCTGTATTTTTACCCAAATTTCTGTTTAACGGACAGAATATTTATTCAACACATTTCTAAACATATTAGTTTTAATAACTAATTTCTAATAGCTGATTTATTTTATCTGTGCCATGATGACAGCACATAATATTTTACTAGATATTTTTCAAGATACTAGTATTCAGCTTAAAGTGACATTTAAAGGCTTAATTAGCTTAATTAGGTTAACTAGGGAAAGGTAATTAGGCAAGTCATTGTATAACAGTGGTTTGTTCTGTAGACAATCGAAAAAAAAATATTGCTTAGGGGGGCTAATAATATTGACCTTAAAATGGTTTTAAAAAATGTTTTAACCGAAATAAAACAAATTAGACTTTCTCCAGAAGAAAAAAATATTATAGCAAATACTGTGAAAAATGGCGATTCATTCTGCTGTGGCGACCCGTGGTTAATGAAGGGACTAAGCCGAAAAGAAAATTAATGAATGATACTGTGAAAAATTCTTTGCTCTGTTAAACATTATTTGGGAAATATTTAAAAAAGAATTAAAAAATTCAAATAATTTTGACCAGCTGTATATTTCTTTCACATATATCTTCTTCACAATTTTCACAAAGTTTCATTTTTCAACTTTCATGCGGACAACAGTATAGCCGATCTAAGTTTTTGACTTTATATTTTTGTAGAAATTTTGGAGCATGGCTAATATTCTGCATGACTCAGAATTCAAAATTAAATTAAATGCTTATCAAACCCTCTGGCTATAACGAACGTGGCATATATTGATTTAAAAAAAGAACATGACAAGCAAGCAAGCAGTCATTTTGTTGTGTTTATTGAAAAGGTTTTGATTGACAGCCTAATTCTGTCAGGCACAGACTGATAGAGTGTAAAGAGGTTTAACAGCTCGTAAGGGGCACAACTGAAACAGAACGGAATGTTCCACAGACACAGAGACATGGAAAAATAAAACATAAAACACTGTTAGTCGACTACTCCACTCTTTTGTTAAATGAAGAGCGATGCAGATGCTGATGTTACCTCACCGCGTAAAAACCCCCAAATCTACCTGGAATGCAATGTAAGAATAATTACCGTAAAGAATATTTCATCCCTATGAAAACAAATAAAATAAAAAACCTAGATAAAATCTACTCGACATATAACAATCATTCACAAATTGAAATCTATAACTTAATTTAATAGCTTAATTCTAATAAGAGCTGAATGGCACTATCACATAGAGCTACTGTATCACATTGAAGAAAAGAACAAATGCGTCAAATGAAAGAGTGTTGACATCAGACCAGTATTGCTCATCATCATCCAGCCGCTTTAAAAGTGCTGGGAAAACACACCGTCCTTTAGAAAACTGTCTGGATGTTCATTGTAAACATTAAAGAAAACTTTCTTCAACCTCAAAAAACGCATCCCGGCTCTACCTCCATCATAAACAGCAACAACAACAAAATGTGAAGGGAATGCTGTCCTTTTGAATAAGACAAGGGCATGAAAGTAAAAAGGATAAAATAAAATAAAATAAATCAAACATAAATACTATAGGGAATAAATAATGTAGGTTAGTGATGAGGGGGGAAAAGGACCAGCAACATTGTTTGATATGTCTAAAACAATGCAAGATGGCTGTCAGTAGTAGAGCGGAGGATGAGGAGGCAAGCCAGAGGTTACAGGTTGTACAAAAAAAAAAAAAAAAAAAGGAAGCTGAGAGCGATCCCTTGCCCTGCCCTGCCATCCCACACCAAACAGTAAATCAATAACTCATAATGGACAAACACTGGATAAACATGATGTCCCTCAGCTGGAAGAAGACAATACAGAACAATGTCATTCAAATCTGAAGTACCCAATCTGAAAATGACAGGAACAGTTCGACAGCAAATTTACTCATTTACTCTTCCTCGTTCTTTTTTCTGTTCAACACAAAAGAAGATATTTTTAAGAATTTTAGAAACTGGTAACCACTGACACCCATAGTAGGAAAAAAAAAAAAGGAAGTCAATGGCTACCAGCTTCCGAACATTCTTTAGAATGCCATCTTCTGTGTTCAACAGAGGAATGAAAAATCAAACATGTTTAAAACAAGTGGAGGGGGAGTAAATGATGGCATTTTGGGGTGAACTATCCCTTTAAGGGGGTTGCACACTGGTTGAAAAGCACAGCACAATGTCTTTAAATTTAGAACAGCTGAGTGTCCAAATTCAAACATTTCACTGCTACAGTATATTGAACTAAAAAAGCAGTATAGCAGGTCCAACTTCGTAATATTCTAAAAACAGTACAGCAGAAACAATAAGAATACATTTTTAACAATATTAGCCAAACTGACTGCAGAAGGTCTGGACCAACCAGAGGTTGATTGACTGGCATCCAATCACAGTTCGTTTTTTAAGTACATTATTTAGGAGTTTAAAAACGTAACATTGATGTAGATACATACTAAACCAGCCTGTAAAACTATTTGATGAACTTTGAAAAGTCCATGCCACAAACTACACATACTTTTGAAGACCCTGCATTTAGCTGATCATGAAAACTACATTTCACAGTTGTAAAACATTGGCTGTCTTTTTCCATATTAAGTTTTGCTGTGTCTGAAAGCTAAAGCTGTGGTCCCACTAAAGTTTGTTCGGAAGGTGCTGCAAAAGGGCAGGATAAAACACGATGATGTGATATTGATAAAATGGGACATTGCTCTATATTTAAAATTTCCATACAAACATCTCATGTTTTAATCTTCTATTGGTCTCATGCATTTGCTAGTGAAGAGTTCACTAAACTTGAACTTTGGAACGCAGCAACATGCAAAACTCTTTGCGTTTCCAGTCTTACGCATTTGCGCATATATGAATGGAAGTCAATTGGACGAAAAGCGCAGTGTGACTGCGGCTTTAGGCAGCTGACTTGTCTATCAGACAGTGAGATTAGGGGCATGAAGGCACCTTGTAAAACTGATTTCAGACAGGCTTCTGAGACAGCAAAACAATTTAATCATGTACAACAAGATAAAGAGAACATTGGTGATAACTAAAGAAAATTTTGCTTCCTACAGTATTAACTTCTTGCCATAAATGCCTTCAGATGTTGAAAACGGTCACGCCATGATGTAGACACCATGTTTATTTTTCAGCTCAACTGTCAGAAATGGAACGCACAGGATTGTGGGATATGGAGGGCAGTGAAGGACACATCTATACTGCCTTTAAAATTCGATCACAATTTGGATTCAGACGTGCCTTGATGCCTTCCTGCCTTGGAATTTTAATTTCAATTTTAATTTAAAGCTTTCAGGCACAGCTTTTGTTTCCAGATGGGCTGTTAAAAAAATCATGACACAAGCAACATCTGGGCAGCATCCCGAAATTGCATACTCAATCGAGTAGGTACTTGTTCTGAATAAATAACTACTACATAATTATTTAAAAAGTACATGCTACATATTATGAATTTGTGTAGTAGATGTAGTACATTAGCCATGTTTGCCTACTGTTTGAATTCAGACATAATCCTTTTGTCACATATGGCTCCCTTTTAGTCAATCCCCAAATAACATCATCAAAACGTTTCTGTTCCCTCAGGGAATGGGAGTTTGCATGTAACAGAGATGTTTTTCCCCCACTATATACAGTAGTAGGGAAGTATACAATTTCAGATTTCTTTTTGATGCTTTAATTAAGTTGATATCATTTACAAACAAAGCTGAGTTTTTTTTGAACACCAAATTCGAACTATTCAAAACCACTTTCAATCAATTTGTATGTTTGGTGATCAGATTATGAGCATCGGATGAACTGATTTTGGACTGAACATGACAAAGTGCTGAGTTTCTCATCCAGTGTGCGACCACTCTCAATGCATCAAAGTGCCTTACAAATATTTACGTTCTCGCTTTTAAGAAACACCCTGCTTAAACCTTTACTGAAGTGGCTGTACATTCAAACCGTACGCATGTTGCAATATTCAGCCACTCAACTCCCTCCCAGGCACTTAACAAGTACAAAAAATTCAATGGTTTGCAGGAGGAGGGAGCCACCTGTACAGTCACCTCCCATCAAATCTACAGTTTTCGTAGTTTAGCAGCAAGCGAATCATCCTCTTTTTTCTCCCCCTATTATATATTATTGCCAGCTTTCTGCTTGAATGCAATTGTCTGAGGACACCCTGAGACACGACCAAGCTATCCCATAATGCTTCGCTTCGATTCGCAGGGCCAGAGACACTCATCTGACAACCATGCACGCTAGAGTTGAATAGCAATAACGGTTCTGTACTCATTAACATAAAACTCAGAGCAGAGAGAAAGATTTTGGCACTTTGCAAACATACCGACCCGGAGGATTACCTCAAAGTGTTATTATACATATTCATTAGCAAAAAAAGCAAATAAGAGCGACAAACTCGTAATATGGTTTCACCATATAATCTATATATGCTATGTTAGGTTTAACCCACATAGCACTCCTTCATATCATGTTAAATAAAAGGACCACAGCGCTTGTCTTTGGAGAAAACCAACACTGTTTTATTTTTTTTAATACTATGGTGAACTGTCATGCATGGAAGCCCAAATATGGAAAATGACTATTTTTATTATACAAAAGTGCTTTAAGTGTGAGTCTGCAGTTTTCTCCTGAAGAGCAAAAGCACTTGTGGTCTTTTTATCATTAGATTCAATACTGAGATACAGCAAATAGTACCTGTTTCAGATGCTTTCAGATTTAAAAATGTCATTAAACTCTGCTACTATCGCCAATTAGTTTCTCATACATTCTTGTCACTGTAAACTAAGAAATGGAACAAAAAAAAAGAAAAGAAAAGAGAGCAAAAATAAAATATAACCCACTGGTTGAAATCTTGCACTTCTGTGGTAAATAACTTACAAAAATTTGAAAGAAAAGAAAACAACCCTTGTTTACAGTACCAAAACCCGACTATAATTTTAGACCCCCTTAAAAACCTTAAGTCTATAAATAGCTTTACAAATATACATGTTAATTCAAATAAATCTTTTGTTTTGCTTTTTTTAAGATTAAATGTTTACATGATCTCAACAGTGTATGATCACTTGCTTTAAAAATGTTTTTCTTTTTTTTAGTACACTGCTACCGACTGCAATATGATACATATTTATATCTATATATTTACAATAAAAACTTTAAGATACATACAATGCACACAGCTATATATATCTTCGAATTAAATCTCACATCTAGGAGACCTTTCTCTCTTTTCTTCTTAAAAAAAAAAGGATCTTTGTAAGGAGTGGAGAAAAGAGACTGGCCATGGGTTTGATTCTCACTCCAGTCAGATATTGCTGTAAAATCACTTCTTGTCCACGTTCGACAGGACGACCCTTATCTGCCGCTTCAGAACTGTGTCGTCACACAGTGTTGATCCATTCTTTTAGTTCAGCAATTTGTCTGTTTCTTTCTTTCTTTCTTTTTTGGTAGGCACGGAATGGTTTGACCCTTCTCACTGTGTCGCGCAAAGGAAAAAACGAAACTGGCCAAATACAAAAATAGGAATTCTCTTTTCAAAGACAAAAAGCTGAATAATGATTTGGAAGAAAAGCAGGTGCTGAAGGAGAGGAGCGTAATCCGTCCTTCAAACCTGCAAACAGCTGGAAGTCTGAAGCTTTCATGAGATCCACACTGCGCTTCTCTGCCACATGCTGGTCCAGTGCAGCCAAACCCTAAAGCTCCCTGTTTTTTTTCTTTATGTTCGTATGACCCCATTGCTGTGGTGGTGTTTAGGGAGGCAGGGCTCCTCAGGTAAGGGGTCGTGGGCAAACACAGAGTCATCGCCGGAGGAACAGGTGCTGTTGGAGTCCGGACAGGTCGGTGAATACTGCTCGAACGGTACAGAGAGGTCCAGGTACTCCTAAAATATTAAACGCAGGATTTGTCAGGATTGGCTGTAGGAGTTGAGTGTGAAAGGTTTAAGGTGTTTGGTTTGGTGCACCAGAGCTCTTACGTCAGTGGAGGTCATGGAAAGAACCCTGTCGTGGTCCTCCACCAGCTGTCTGAACGTGGGTCTTTGTGAAGGAACAGCATGCCAACATTCTCGCATAATCATGTACCTGCACAGATCACAACATACAAAACAATGCATTAACATTGTGTTGTTTTTTTTCAGTTAACATTGGAACTACCAGAATTCAATAACTTACAATGGCCATAGCTGCCATCCTGACCTTTCTTATAAGACTGCACCAAATAGAGTTTTTCTCACATCATATTTACAAAATAGGCTATATTGCAGAAAAGATAAAATATGACGACAGACATTCATTCATTTCCCTTCCGGTTAGTCCCTTTATTCATCAGGGGTCGCCACAGCGGAATGAACTGCCAAGTTATCCAGCATATGTTTTACGCAGCGGATGCCCTTCCAGCTGCAACCCATTACTGGGAAACACCCATACACTCTCACATTCACACAGATACACTAAGGCCAATTTAGTTTTTACTCGGGGTAAACCCACTCAAACACGGGGAGAACATGCAAACTCCACACAGAAATGCCAACTGACCCAGCCGGGACTCTAACCAGCAACCTTCTTGCTGTGAGGCGACTAACCACTGAGCCACCGTGCCGACGACAGACATTCAAAGCTTCATTTTAAAATCTCAATAGGAGCTTCGAATGTCTGTCGTCATATTTTATGAAGTCATTACCCTAAAAATACTATGTTTTTTTTAATATAGCCTATAATTGTGTATGAGTTACTAGTCTGGCTGTGAACGTGCATGCTTCACTTTGTCCAGCAAGCAGGAGAGCAGTTTTTTCAACATGCTTAAAATGTTTTTTCAAGTTTGAAAGACATTTCTGAAGTAAAGTTGTGTTTTTTTTGCTATCAGAAAGTTTTGTTAGCAGAAAGTTGCTGTGCAGCAAAGGCACGGATATTCAAAGGCACAGGAAAAAGTAGCAGACGCGGAAATAGATATGGTTAATTTGGCAGAAAATAACTCTTTTGTGTGTTGTAATTCAAATAAAATAACAATGTTAGAATGAAATGTAAACACGTTTAGGAAAAGTCATGGTACTATAGTTATGTAGTTTTTACTATAAACGTCAACTTCAAATTGTAAATTAGAGCCTTAATAAATCAGCCTTAATATCTTATGTCTTGAATTACACATTCTTTTTTCCAAACATTCTTTTGTAGTTTTTAATTTTGGAGAAAACCATAAGGAGCCATTAAACGCCACAATAGAAAAGCAAACAAGCGTGATGTCATGTTGAACAAAACCAGTCCAAAATTAAATTCGTTTGAAGTTTGTAACCGCTTGACAAAACACCTTAGAACTCCCACTAGTCCATGGCAATTATGTAATAGGTGGGTCTGGCTCTGAAACTTTTCATACTTGGAAATTCTCTCTTTTCAGCTATTCTCTTTAATGTGTTGAGTCTGACATCCATAAACAAACAAAATAAAAAATCAACACTAAAGAGCTGCTTAATATTAGAAATTGAGGCATAATTCTAATCAAAAGCAATGCTGACAGTTTTTTTTCATGTTTAATATTTGAGGTTTTCTATATCTTACTTTAAAGGGATAACTTGACTTATTTCAAACCAGTTTACATTTTTTTTTTGTTCTGTTGAAGAATGTTGGAAACCGGTAACCATTTACATCCATAATAGGAAAAACAAATACTCTGGATGTCAATGGTTACTAACATTCTTCAATATATCTTCTTTTGTGTTCAACATAAACAAACAAACAAAAAACTGAAGTGGAAGAAGTCAAATGTGAGTAAATGATGTGAGAATCTTCATTTGTGTGAACTATCCCTTTAAAGCAATTTAGAGGCCCTTTAAAGAGCTAAACTGCCACCCTACACTGCAACAATACTTCATGAGATGAATTCAAATATGAGGCAATTTTCAAAGATGAATTACAAGCGTACAGTTCATGAGTGCAGTTGGCCGGTTTGTCCATTCGATGGCCTTCCTTCAGCAGTTTAAAGAGCTCCTCCACTGGGATACCTGGATACGGGGATCCACCAAGAGTGAAAATCTCCCACAACAACACACCATAAGACCACCTGAGAAGACAAATATAAGACAACAATCACACAGTATACAACGCATTCCATTTCACTGACCAAATCAAGCATCTAAACACTTGTTATTTGGCGGTTGTTCTAAAAAAAAGTGACGTTAACAATACTCTCATTATCTCTGGGTCTCTCTGGGGTGTAGATACTTGGCAGATGTGAGAGAGGAGTTTTTTCGGTTCTCACTGAGGCTTATAATGCATGTCTGTGATATGAGACGCGAGTCTATTAAACTAGAGTGTGTGTGCGCACATATGTGTATGTGAGTGTGTGTTATCACAAGCTGGTCTGTTAACTCAGGGCTCTTTTGTTTTGGCCCCATTCCTCCCACGCCACCACTGAGCAGTGCTAATCAAATTAGCCACGCTAAGAGACAACAGGAGCTATGGGCCAGCTAATGCTAGCCAGCCAAACACACACGCATGGTGAGTTAGAAGCCTTATGGGGGCCAAATAATTGGCTCGTCATTATATCACTATCCGTTCATTAGCTTTATGTTGGAGTCAAATCTCATTTACACACATCAGTGTGGCGCTAACACAACACACACACATAGAGCAGATTGAGCAAACGAAGGGCTTGCTGCTCATATATCATCGTGTAAGTAGAGCCTATAGGCAGAGGCGGATGATATTATTTGATTACTGCTGTCTCAGTCCAGCTGTGATTAAAGAGTATTTAGACATATTGGAAAGTGCAGCTCCGGGTACCAGTCTGAGTGTGATGAATGGGAGTTCATTCAGTTGGGAGTCTGTGTGCGATGTACTAACATACTAATCAAAACCTGCTGTACAAGTACACACTAGTCTGCTGGCACACATACACATATGGTAGTGTTCGAAAGTTTGGGACTAGTAAAGTTTTTTGTTTTAAAAAAAAAAAAAGAGACTAACCCATTTATTCATTAAGAATGCATTAAACTGACAAAAGTGAGAATAAAGACATGTATAATGTTAGAAAAAAATTTAAGAACTGTTCATTTGAAAAATGAATCAGTTTCCACAAAAGCAGCACTGTTTTCAATATTGATTATAAGAAATGCTTTGTGAGTCGCATATTAGCATATAATTGTGATTTGTGAAGAATCATGTGAGATTGGAGACTAGAGCAATGACTGCTAAATTACATTTTAAAAGGTATTAAATCTGAAAATGAGTTGTTATCAATTTTGTAATAATATTTTTACTGTTACTGTTTTTATAATCAAATAAACACAGCCTTTTAGCTTCACAATCCTAATGATCCCAAACTTTAGATTTTTTGTAAAGTCCTACACTTGTAAAGTCCTACAAATCTTACATTACACATAATGGTACCGTTATATGCTCATTTAGGGTCAGGCATGATTAAACGTTTTGATAAATTGCCACTAAGCATATGACAGATGATCTATTTCTAATTCACTAACTTTTAAATTTGTTAATTACAGCCAATAAAGACATCATAACACACAGATGTGTTTCCTTGCTTTATCTACCAGTTGTCAGCCATCAAACTCATTACATTTGATTCAGACTTTGATTTAATTTTTTCCTCCATGTCTCCGAGTTCAGGAACCACTGACAGACTCTTTCAAATGGCTTTGATGCTACCGTTGCAGAGTTATGATATTCCCTAGCATTCCTTTACCGCTTGATGAACTTTGATGAACAGATGGCATGAAGTTATGGATGGAAAAAAACAAGAGGTATGCACAGTAATGTAAACTCACACATCGCTCTGGTGCGTGTAGACACGATCGAACAGTGCTTCTGGTGCCATCCATTTGACGGGCAGACGACCCTGAAAGGACACAGATCAGTCAGAACAACAGTGGTGCTGACCCAGCAAGACATACAGACGCCCAACGGACATCAACAGGCCTGCAGCTTAATCTCCTACTGTCCAATCTAATACAAATACACTCCAGCAGCCCCATCGGTCCTACTCCCCAATGCACTCTAATCTCCGACTGTCCCATCCAATATCCAAATACTTCACCAAACGCACCCCACATCTAAAACCTGCTGTCACAACACTGAACATCTTCATTCAACGCATGCCATCTATTCTGCCCATGTGAGGGAAGCTAGTTTGATCTCGGTATAAGCTATTATAAATAAGCAGTTATAGGATTTATTAGAAAATAACACACATCCTGAGGTGGTGGTGCAGCCACAATGATTTAGATTACATCTAATGTCATTAAATTTATGTTTATTGCATTACTTTATGGCTGTTTAGTAGTTGTGTGAATGACCCTCTGCACTTTCTATATTGTATAATGCACTTTCAATGCAAAAACTCCTTATCAAGAGTTACAATGTTATTTCTAGCAAAACAAATTGTATTGACTTTGTTTTAAGAATCCAGTACTATGCAGGATCGGATAGTGTAAGATTAATATTATTGTTTTAAGATTATCTTTTTCTTACTTAGTAAAGCTTAAAGTATTTTACCTGCCAATTTAGATCAATTGCAATCAGAAACATAATATAAGATCAGCCTTGTATTCATTCATTCATTCATTCATTTTCTTTTCGGCTTAGTCCCTTTATTAATCTGGGGTCGCCACAGCGGGATGAACCGCCAACTTATCCAGCATATGTTTTATGCAGCGGATGCCCTTCCAGCTGCAACCCATCACTGGGAAACATTCATACACACTCATTCACACACATACACTACGGACAATTTTAGCTTACCCAATTCACCTATACCGCATGTCTTTGGACTTGTGGGGGAAACCGGAGCACCCGGAGGAAACCCACGCGAACACGGGGAGAACATGCAAACTCCACACAGAAATGCCAACTGACCCAGCCGAGGCTCGAACCAGCGACCTTCTTGCTGTGAGGCGAACGTGCTACCCACTGCGCCACCGCGTCGCCCCAGCCTTGTATTATAAGACTTTATTTTAGTTTCCCTCTAAAAATGTTTGCTCATTCAAAAAATGCTCAATCGCACTTATACTTGTTATTTAGTGACAAAATATATTGTTATGTTTAGCTGCAGTAAGCGTCAGTATTTTGAGAAGCAACAAGTAATAATTTGCATTGTAAGTACTGAATAAAAAAATGTGGACAATATGCATGTATGTGCTGATTTAATTCATACAATAGTTTTGTTTTAAGTTTAAATGATTTGGTTCATTTTAAGACAGAACATGTAACAACAACTGTATATATTTAACAACAATTTGTAGGAATGCTGTATGTTTATATGCATTTTGAAGCGTGTATATATTATGTATTGATTAATCATGCTATGTTTTTAGGGTGACTATTCTAACATCAGTCCAGGGACTGCAGATGAAAAATGGCCTTTTGCCTAATTCTGGCACATCATACATTTTTCGTATTATTAATGTGCATTGTCCCTGTTAAATAAACCTGAAAATAAATAGCATAAAATAAACGGCTTTTCTTAAATTAAGAGGAATTATCCTGTCTAGTAACTCTAACTTTAAGACCTTTTCGCACAAAATTAGAAAAGCAAACTGTTTAAAAAGCAATTATCAAGCTAATTTTCAGATAATTACACAGATAAAATACACTGCTGGGATAAGTGCTATAATGCTTATTTTAAAGGGCACCTATGATGAGAATCAACCTTTGTAAGCTGTTTGGACAGAACTGTGTGTAGGTATAGTGTGTCCACATTCATATTAGAGTGATCTCTATGGCTCTGACACACGTGCGAATGGTGGGCGGGGAGAACCAGCTCATTTGCATTAAAGATATTTTGAAGAGTGTTGGAGACATTTACATCCATAGCATGTTTTCCCTATTTAGGATATCATTGGCTACCAGTTTCCAGATTACTCAAAATATCTTCTTTTGAGTTCAGCCAAACAAAGAAACTAGTAAAAGCTTTCAACAAAATGAGGCTGAGTAAATGGTTGGTAAATTAACATTGTGCCAGTTAATGAAATACTTTTTTACAGTAAATTTAAGTTGAATTTAATTTCCCATAAAACCTAAAATGCTGCTACCATTTATTTGACAATTTTTTTTTAAATGTATGAGAGTTTGTCACTGATCTTGAAATTTGTTATTCAAATGTGAGTGTGGCGAGATTTCAGTATTCTCCATTCAAGTAAACTTGGACTTTGATGCTCAAAATGAAAGTATATTAGTTTTAGTCAGTCGTTCCCGAATACTGTTTTCTACAATGCATGGTGTGCCAGGTAAACAGTCATGTGTTTAAATTTATGCTAATGCCCACACACTTTATTACCAATTCCAAACCTCATTCAGTTGCTCACAAACGCACCTTTAAATATTCCTGAACACTGATTTGACAACAACAGCCTTGACATTTAAAATACAGTGCATAACCACATCTGCTGTGCTCCAAAACACAATGCCACCCAGGAGTGCTCTCCTTCGAGCATTTCGAGATTGATAATAAGTGTCAACTTACGTTGGTGGTCTTCTTGTAGTAGTCAATGTTGTGCACATCTCTAGCCAGGCCGAAGTCTGCAATCTTCATCACGTTGTCCTCGGTAACCAGAACATTCCGGGCGGCGAGGTCCCTATGGATACACTGGCAACACAAACAAAGAGAGAGCCATCTTTTACGCTTAAGTCTGATAAATACACACTTGGAAAATAATACCTGTCAGTATTATATGCTTTATAAACAGCGCAAGTATCTTAAATGACTTCTGTTCAAACAAGTTTACAAACTAAGATAAGTAGACACATTACCTTTTTTGAGGCCAGGTACTCCATACCCCTGGCGACCTGATAGGCGCAGGACACCAGATCTTTAAATGTCAGTGTTTCATTTGGGATCTTACAGGTGTCGAATGAGTAGTCCATCCCAGGAGGCCTTCTGGCCCGTAAGTATTCCCTAAGATTCCCTTTAGAGGCGTATTCCACCAGCACGTACAAAGGACCTGAGTGAACACAGTCAGAATCAATTTAGTCAAAAAAATCAAAATAACTTCAAAGCTGGATTTCTATTGTGTGTGTGTGCTGACCGTCTTGTGTACATGCTCCCAGCAAGT
The DNA here is from genome assembly GCA_903798115.1 of Danio jaintianensis. NCBI lineage: Eukaryota > Metazoa > Chordata > Actinopteri > Cypriniformes > Danionidae > Danio > Danio jaintianensis. Next base: position 26,347,423 of record CAIGQV010003909.1, read on the forward strand.
TAATGATGTTCTTGTGTTTCCCAATCATCTTCATCATCTCCATTTCAGACACAAGGTCTGACAGGTCTTTATCTGTGCCGTCATCTAAGAATTTAAAATGTGAGATTTTTACAAGTTAAAATAACAGTTTCTCTCTTTAAAAGTTGGTTAAAATGCTATTTATTTCTGTGAGGGTAAAGCTGAATGTTCTGTAGTAATTATGTCTGTCTTCAGTGTCACGTTTAGTTCATATTATTTTTTTGTGTTTGGGGGCTAACAGAACAACACTAAGACTAAGACACTAAGACTGTTAGTGTTAGAAGATCAAAGTAATCTATACATTTATTATAATTATACATGTAAATAAACTAGACATAATAAAGAATATATACAGTAGGAGACTTTTAGAATTTGAAAGTCTTTTAATACTAGGCATTTGCACATTTTAATAATATTATTTTAGAAATGAGAATTGAAAGTGTAGAGTATTAATAGGAGCAATGGGATTTTTTGTTACATTATATTAATTACTTATATATTGGGAATTATATTTTGTCAAATAAAAACATAAGGCAGTTGCTTGACACAATGTAAAAAAGTGATTAGTTGACTACTTAAAAATATGAGTAAACCCATTGCTTTTAAATCAATTGGTTGACTTTACTCAAAAAAGTGAGTAAACTCAATGCTTTAAAGTTATTAAGTGAACTATGTTCCAATTTACAATGGATTTATTCTTTGAATTCTGTTATTTTGAGTAGTATCTACTCAATTTTATCGTATGCCAAAAAACAACACAAAATTGAAAGCATCTGAACATACGCTCACCTTTGAGCATCTTGACAGCAACAGTTAGAGGTTTGTTGGGTTTTTCTTTGTCAATCCCAATGGCTTCAGCCATCACTACCTGCCCAAAGCAGCCCTCTCCCAATGGTTTCCCCAAGGTTAACCTGCAACCAAATCATCATTTACACTCAACAAATAAACAAAACAATTTGTTTCATAAAACTGTATGATTATTATGATCATCTGATGAGCGCTTCAGTTCAACTCACTTGGTTCGTGGAAACTCCCACTTGGGGTCAGAGGGCAGTTCAAGCTCAGACACATTAGGTAGCATCGGCCCATCGCTGGATGACAGGCGGGCGATCCGGACCAGCGGGGTGTTTGAATTCATGGAAGAGTTGGATTCCAAGGACACCTGCTTGGGTAAAGAATAAAAACAGCATGTTATTGTCCCTGCAAGACAGCGAGTGCATGAACGAGAGAAAGAGAGAGAGAGAGAGAGAGAGAGAGAGAGAGAGAGAGAGAGAGAGAGAGAGAGAGAGAGAGAGAGAGAGAGAGAGAGAGAGAATCAAGATGTCTATTTTAGGAATATCATCAACTCTGAAGTGTTGTGTTGCAGACAGAAACATGGTCTCTGTTCTCGGGAGAAGTGCTCCTGAGAGACAAAGGTTTGTAGCTGTCAGATCTACCTGTAATGGACCACAGAAGATTGTGTGTGAAGAAACACTTTCCCTGGTACCACACACACACACGCACATACACATATTTTTTTTCTTTCTTACATTATTTCCCATTTCTTAATTATAACCCATTCATTCTAAATAAATAAATGAATATTATTTTGTCTTTTTTTTGACAGTAACTAGACAGGAGGCAAAGTTGGAATGAGAAAGGAAAGGTAACCCGAGATTTGAACCCAGAATGTCTGAAGTGCAGCTGTGTTACATGTTTTTAATTTACAATATTTGTTATAAAAATGATTAGTTCACATATGTTTTTTATTCATGTGTCCTCATATTCTTTAACCAAAAAAATTTGGTTTATCAGCATGTGGAATGGAACAGACAGTCACTCAGATAAGATCCACCAACCCGATCTCATTGGTAAATGTAACTATTTTACATATTGTCAGAAAAGTGGCTAATTCGTACAAATTCATACAATTCAATTTGTACAAATATTACGTTTTTTTTCGTAAATAATAAGCAATTCGTCTTTATTACGAAGGAGGCGTGTCACCAAACCCCACCCCTAAACCCCACTGTCATTGGGGAATCTCAATGTACTAAAATCTACAAATGAGATTGTTAAAATTCATATGAATTAGCCACTAAATCAAAAAGTTACGAATTGCTGTGAGATTGGGTTGAGTCCATCATCAGCAACCCACAGTGATCCAATCAATTACCAATGTAAAAAAAGGTCTAATTTGAGAAGCATCTGAGAAGCATTTTCACTTGGATAAATGTCACAACAGGCAAAACTTTCATTTCATGTCATCTTTAGGCATCCAAAATCTAGTTAAAGGGATAGTTCACCCAAAAATGAAAATTTACTCACTATTTACTCCCCTTCAAAGGGTTTCAAACCTTTATGAGTTTCTTTATTCCGTTGAACACAAAAGAAGAAATTTTGAAGAAAGCTGAAATCCTGTAACCACTGACTTCCATAACAGGAAAAACAAATACTATGGAAATCAATGGTTCTAGCATTTTTTAAAATATCTTCTTTTGTTTTTAACAGACAAAAACAGCTCATCAAGATATGAAACACATAAAGGGTGAGTAAATGATGATATTCTTGGCTATCCAACTCTTCTTGCCCAAGAATCAACACACATTGTGTCATGAAATTTGCACACTTGAACCCTGTTTTTTTACTTCTTTCCAAGCACTGCTATTTCCTTCAGGAAATGCAAATCCATCTAGACTTTGATGACACACTGAGAAAGTATGTCAGCTGCAGGAAGATCAAACTGTCTGACAATGATATCTCAATATTTTCTAAAATCAGAACTAGAGAACTAGCTCACGATACACACCTACACACTTACTATTTGAAGAAAAGAAATAAAAAAACAACACTGCAACATGATTATGTAGCTTGCGCTGATTCCAGTGTGACATTGTCAGACTTTGATTGCTGGAAATAACTTGAGGGAAAAAAGAAGAAGAGATGGAGAGAGAGCGACAGAGATTAGAGAGACAGTGCGTGTCAGTTGCAGCTGCTGCGATTTAAAATGTTTAAAACAACTGAGAGAGAGCGAGTTTCACCAGGAGAGAAACATGATCAGTCACCAGGAGAGCACGGATATCCCTCTGCCACATGACATACACAGAGAATGTCTTCATACACCTAGCAGCCCAAGTGGCTCCAAACATTTACTTTTTTTCTGTTCAACACAAAAGAAGATATTTTGAAGAATGTCAGAAACCGGTAGACACTGACTCCATAGTAGGAAAAAAAATACTGTGGATGTCAATATATACCAGTTTCCAAAATATACTTCTTTTTTTGTGTTCAATAGAAGAAAGAAAATTAACAAGTTTGTGAGTAAATGATGACAGCACTTTCACAGAATTGGTGAACTGTCCCTTTAAACACTGCAAAAAATGATTTTCTTACAAAGAGTTCTTGTCTTGTTTGTAGTCCAAATATCTAAATATTTGACAATAGAATATATAGAGCATATAGAGAATTTTTTGCAGTGAAGGAACACTCGATATTTTTTAAAAAAGGGCTCATTTTATAAGTCACCCAGAGTTAAAAGGTTGTGTTTTACCATCTTTGAATCCATTCAGCCAATCTCTGATTCTGAGCGACAGAGCAAGACATTTAGCTTAGCTTAGCATAAATCATTGACTTGGATTAGACCATTAGCATCTAGCTCAGACCTGGAGATGGCTGAATGGATTCAAAATGATACAACTCAAATGTTTAACTCTAGGTGATTTGCAAAAAAAATTATAATAATAGTGTTTGTTCCTTTAAGTGTAGTAATTTAGAGAGGAGATAAAGAGAGAATAAGAGAAATAGTTTGATCAAATCTTGTATCTACTTTCTGTTACCTGTCTCTTGAGGGGGAATTTGGACAGTTTTTGAACAGGTGGCGCCGGGAGAGTCTTCTGCGTGTTTATCCGCATTCGGCAGAGAATAATGATGACCATGGTGAGGATGAAGAGCACGCAGCACGTCACGTAGATGAGAATGTCTGCGTAATCATCCTCTCTCTCCATCTCCACCGCTGACACAGAGCACAAAAGCACAGATCAGACTTCTAGTAATGACAACATGAGACATACATAGTAGATGTAAAATAAATAAAAACTGAATTCAGGTTACAGTGCTTCCAGTGAGTGTATTAAAGGGATAGTTCACCCAACAATTAAAATGGTCTCTCTATTTACTCACACTCATGTGGTTCCAAACCATCATGAGTTTCTTTCTTCTGTTGAACACTAAAGATATTTTGAAGAAAGCTGAAAACCCGTAACCATTGACTTCTATAGCAGGAAAAACAATCACGATGGAAGTCAATGGTTCCAGGTTTGAAGCTCGTCCTCAAAAAATATTTTGTGATCAACAGAAGAAAGAAAATAAATCAGGTTTGGAAAATTTAAAGGATGAGTAACCCATAAAATATTTTGAGCTTGTCCACTTTTGACAGTCGCTGTTTTTGCTATCAAAATAAATGTCCATTTGATTTAATGCATTTTAATAGCTAAACAAAAACACCTGCTTTCCGCCTATTTCTTGTTATGGGATGTACAGGTATTTATGAACAAGTTATTCATACAGTTCCTCACTGCATTGTACCAAAACACATTAATTACAAACTAACTGGTCGAATACAATGCACATCCTTTTGATTTGCTTGCTTGTAAGCTGTGTAACATGGGTTTGCTCATTTAATAATCCTGTGCAAGTAAGCAATGTTAATATTAGTAGAATAGATTTGCAATTTTTCAGAATTAATCTTTAATTGAGCATGTTAATAATAAAGCTTATTAACTCATTAACCCAAAATAAACTGCCCACTAATTACAACCTCAAGACTTTACTTTAAGATTAACTTTAGAAACAAACCTTACTAATGCTTAAATTAAGATAGTTCACCCAATATAGTTCTGTCAACATTTAGTCAATGGCTACCAGTTACCAACATTCTTTTTTTGGTGTTCAACAGAAAAAAGAAACACTTGAGGATGAGTAAAATTGAATTTTCTGGGGTGAAATATTCCTTAAAGTCACTCATTAGTTATTGTTCTCTATTTAAAGTCTGCAGTTAATTTACAGCCACCTTTAAAACTAATTAGCATGCTATCGCACCCTCATGCAGGTACAAACATCCCATAATGCCCCTCTCTCCAGGAGGCTTATTTGGCACTTGTGTGATGAGCCCCACAGATTGAGTTCAGTGGCTCTACACGAGACCAGCGATTTTAATTACAGCAGCAGAACGGAGAGCAGGATAACAGGATGAGCGCAGGGGATGTAAGAATTAATGAATCGGGCCTCCCAGATACTGGGACTCTGTGCCATCAGTAAATACTCCAGCAAACACGACAAGCACTTCCATCACGAGAGCATGTGTTATCAAGTGGAAACAGTCGATGAGGAAAACCCATCATTAATTTTTTTTTTCTCTGTCGCGTTTAAATCTAAAAACAATTAAAAACTACTAGGCTGTTTTTCAGAGGATTTTAGTTAGAGTGGCATATTTAATTTAACGTGACTAAAAAGGAACAGGGGCGTCACGGTGGCGCAGTGGGTAGCACAATCGCCTCACAGCAACAAGGTCACTGGTTCGAGACTCGGCTGAGTCAGTTGGCATTTCTGTGTGGAGTTTGTATGTTCTCCCCCTGTTCGCGTAGGTTTCCTCCGGGTGCTCCGGTTTCCCCCACAAGTCCAAAGACATGCGGTACAGGTGAATTGGGTAAGCTAAATTGTCCATAGTGTATATGCGTGAATGAGTGTTTCCCAGTGATGGGTTGCAGCTGGAAGGGCATCCGCTGCATAAAACGTATGCTGGATAAGTTGGCGGTTCATTCCGCTGTGGCGACCCCAGATTAATAAAGGGACTAAGCCGAAAAGAAAATGAATGAATGAAAAAAGGAACAGCCGTATACCCTAGTCAAATACTGAGATATTCTGATACTCTTTTTCCCTTCCCAATTCCAATTTCTGGGCTCAGAGTACTGATCCGATACCTGGTTGTATGTCTGTATATACAACTAGCATTTTATTCCAATTCAATTGACAGAATTGTTTCATTTTATGTTGTGCTTTAGACTTATCCCTTCATAAAACATGAATAAATACATACAGTGAAGTAGAGTATTTTTATTATTTGATAATTATTTAACAAATAGTAATAATATTCACTGTTCTTCACTGAAAAAAGTCAAATGCAGCTACAAATTTGATACTGTAAAGAGAAAAGTGTATTTTAATTTCACACTATAAAACAAACAAATCTAGGAATATCAAAAATTCTATATGAATAATATAAGAAGATAATCTCTCTAAAACAAACTCCATAACCAATTTTGTTTAATAAAAGTCATTTCAGTTCTTAAATACAAAAGTGCAACAGAGAATGGTCATCCATATCAATAATAATTGAGTTGGTTTATCTTTATTGCTCACTGGCTGTCTATCGAAAACTTTTTCTTCATTTGAATGAAGCTACCAAACATTATTGATTCTGGCAAAGCTCATCCTTTTGTGCACTAGCCTAAGTATTCAAAATGTTTTTATATTTTACTCATGCCATAGTTGCTAATATTTGTACCATCCCTCAAAATTTTTATCACGGCATATGGGACACCATGGTTCACCATTTTACTGGCTGGTTAACTGCAAAAATACTTTTCTTACTTAAGAGTTTTTGTCTTGTTTCTAGTCCAAATATCTAAAAATTATGAAATCAAGAAGTTTTTTCTAGACACGCACTAAATACTGTCTTGTTTTCAGAAATAATATGTCAAAATGAACTAAATTATTCCTTAAAACAAGTAAAATAATTTGCCAATGGGGTAACCAAAATAATCTATCAACATTTTTTGCAGTGTTGGTTAAATACGTATTTCAGTACCTAACACTGGACAGCACATTTAAATATTTTTTTCATTGCCGTAAATAGTGGCAACACAAAACAGCTTACTGTGTTTGCTTTCTGAGCAGCAAAGAAGAACTGATTTTCGGTTTGCAGTGTTAAGCAAAGCTAGCGAGGATAAGTATGTGTCTTGTTTATGGAAACGGTAACGTACTCGCCGGTACTGATCCCAGGATTTTTTGTGGTATCGGTGGCAGTTCTGATACTAGTATTGGAATCAGAACAACCCTAGTCATATAACATTAAAAAAATTTCAAAAACATTACATGCAAAGGCAACTGGGAAAACAGGAAGCACTGAGACTTGAAAAAAAAGAAATCCCAGAAAGCGAGCCTATACCTGGTAAGACTGTAAGCCAAGCAGAGTGATGGTTAAAGCCAATCGAGTTCCCTGCCAGACAAGTGTATTGCCCCGCATCCTCAAAAGACACATTGGTCAGGTAGAGAATCTCCAGCTCTTTATCCGTAGTATTTATCCCAGCAGTCTGGAAAAAGTAGAGAGACGGAGAAAGAGAGACAGAAATGCTTAAACCACAACCCTTAAGAAAAAGCACAGAACCCATCACCAGGAGGAAGATCTGAACAAGAGAAGATCAGTCAACCCATCACCAGTAACCCAGAAATACCACCATCCTGCTCATAAGGGGATGACCTAGAATGCAAAGTGAAACTCTAGTGGGAAATTTAACGCCCCGTCAGCAAAAGCAGGTTACATTAGTTCTCATCTAGAGCGCCGGTTTGAAGAACATCACAAGATTTAAGCTTAATTTAACCTCTCGCTTGAAAATAAAACAGATACCTATTTATGCATTAGCATGTGTCTCAACACTCAAGAGAGCATGTGAGTGAGAAAATCAATGAGAATGTCTGTGTGCGTCTCGGTTGCTATTAAACACACCCTGTTGCATTGATTGGTAAGAAGAGCAAGAAGAAGTGATCACTTAAATGAAACAGACTGGCCGCAAACAACAAGCCCTTGAATGAAGTCACCTTATTTATTGTGTGAGATGAGCAGTGAGAGACAGAGAGAGTTCAGGGGAGCTTGACTCTACGCCACCAAAGGTCTTGATTGACAGCAGCTGTTTTTAGGAGGGAGATTTACCTGGCTGGGACACCGTGAGCCAGAATGAATTCTCTGACATGCCTAAAAAGTTGTGGGCTCTGCACCAGTACTGGCCTGCATCGTTTTCTGACACATTACACAGTGTCAGCGTATCTTGGGCCTCTTTTACATTACTGACAAAACTCTGCAGAAACACATACACACACTTAATCAGAGGTGAGCACGTTCACACATGAACACACACTTAATGATTTAAAGCACTCCCACACAGCTTGTTCTTCCACTTTTTTAAAGATACTGATACACTTGGGGCCAAATTTACAGAACAGTTGCGTCAATCTGTTGTTTCAGCGCCAAAAACTTGTATCCTAGGCCCTGTTTGAAGGATTTAGGATGTTTTTTGTTGATCCGATCACAAGTGGATGAGGTTAAATACTGATATAAATGGGATCGGAGAAATTTTGACCACTTCCAAATGTTGTCGAAAACACATTTATCAGTCAGATTGCTTTTGTAGTATAGACATGCATGTTGTTGAATGCATTCAAATAGCCCATAAAGACCTGTTAACCACTTTCTGACATAATTGTTTAACGTTATTGGTTACTGTATGTTGTTGAAGCGCATCATTCATGACGATTTAAAACTTTTGGTTTGAAGGTGAAAGAAGGCTTGGCTTTCTTTCCAGTTTTGATTGTGTAAGTTATCAATTGATCAAAAATGCAGAAATTAATGTTGCAGCTCTCTGTATTGTTTTCTGTTGTCTCCAATTGAATTGATGAATTGAAACATAAGGAAAAGTTCATACATAGACTATCCATCTACTTGTAACCAAAATGCATCTTAATGATTAACAATTAACTCGTTGTCATTTCTTAGCATAAACACACCCCGTTTCTTTAAAAAAAATGACTGATAACAGACTGTTGCCTGAAAAACACAAAGTGCAATTAACGTTATGGTATTATGACTGATGAAAAGCATCATGTGATGGAAAGCCAACACATAGAGCACATTTACATTTATTTATGTATTTGTGCATTTGGCAGATACTTTTATCCAAAGTGACTTACATTGCAGTGAAGGTACACATTCTAACAGTTTTGTTTTTCTTGGAAATCAAACCCACAACTTTGGTGGCATGCTCTACTATTTGAGCTATAGGATATCTATATAGCTATACAGTATATCAGTGGGTCAAAACTGATTTATATGTTAAGTCACATTTTATAGCTTATTATTTTAAACAAAATTCTCACAATGAGAGTGCTGGAAATGTTGCAAGCAGGATTCAAACTCATTTTCCTGCACTGGTGCCACGACTCAACATGCCAACTGCTAGGCACTATCACTATAATTAAATCCTCGAAAATTGTCTTCAGCCCCTTTCTCCACACATATGCGTTTCTGTATTTCTTTCTGACGCTTCATTTGCTTCATTCTCTGTTTCCGATGTTTGCCTTGATCGCAGGCGCTGCGCCACACATGATCTGTCGCTCAGCACTCTCGGTCTGGGAGGGCTGGGGAAGGCTTTAGAGGGTGCGGAGATGAGACTGCGGGGAAGGGAAAAGCCGGCGCGCGGCTCCTAGTAAAATACTGTTTCAATTATGTGGGAGTCTAAAATAGTGCGGCGGTCTGGCCAGCCGACGCACTCCCCTCCTCTGCCTGCTGACTCGGCCCTTCCCTCGCTTCCCGCACTCATTTTTTCCATGGCTTTTTCGGGAGCCTCCTCCCTCGTTCCCTCCCTCTTTCTCCTCTGAAGAGTGAGTGGGGCAGCACAGCTAATGGCTGTCTCTGTGCGCGACGCCACCGCGGCGGTTAGCTTAGCCTAAAACAGATGTCTGCCTCCTCTCTCACTCCTCCGAGAGGAAAAAGAGAGCGAGGGACCCCTAATTCTCCAGTTGCAGGATCTACAGCGAGATGCAAACATGGGTGGGATTATGACCTTAAAGGAGGTGCTTCAAGAGTCACCCAAAGCTCATAAAGAATATGTGGTGTAATTTGATGTGCACTTGGACAATTTTTGAAGCTATTTCTTCGACAAGGAAAGTTTTCATAATAAAATATAGTCTGAAACAAACATTTTCATTAAAACATTGTTTACATTTTAAAGGGGTCATGAACTGAGAAATCAAAATTAGTTTGATCTTTTGACATATATCAGTTAATTGTACTATAAAAACAGATTTTGCGTTTCATAACACTGTCTTGTTGGCCAAAACACAGTGTATATTGAAGCCAATCTGTCAATACAACAAGTTGCAAATGTGCCACTTTATTATGTAACAGTGTGGCTAAACTCCACCTCCAGTGGTCACTGCCTGTTTAGATCTGCCCACTGATTCACACTGTAGTAGGTAAATAACGCATTCACTTTCCTAACCCCAACCTTAGGAATAAATGTATGAACTGTTTCAAATATGTCAGTAAGATGGCACTGCACTGTCTACAGTATATGGGATCTGACAGTAATGTCGCACCACTTTGTCTGTTATTACTGATCTTTTGATATGTACTGAGCATTTATGTGTTTTGACCTAAATCAAAGCAGCGTCCATCTACGAAGTATGTATGCTGTCAAACATGCATGCAGTAGAGGACAAACAGCTATCCTTTTCAAATATGCAAAGCGGATAGCCAATCATACCAGTAGACATTTACTTTCAAGTCTATAATCTGACACACCTTCAAACAGTGTGTTCAAATGAGATAATCAAAACAGGACATAAAATAGACTATTACTTCTAAATGGATGTTTTTTTGATATAAAATCTCAATAACATTATAAGTGACCCTCAAAGAACAGTACAACATTTACATTATAAGTGAACCTCACAGAACAGTACAAAAAAGGCAGTTCAAGACCCCTTTAGTACATTATTAAAATCAGTATAAAAGTTCCTGAAAAAAAATCTTAACAAAAGTATTTGACAAAAAAAGTTTCATTCATGAATTCTTCTGACTGTACCTTAAGGACATTGACGTAGGGGGCGCCATTGGGCCCATATTGGCTTCCATTCACTTCGATGTGTTTGAGCCACTGGATGTGTGGCTGAGCATCACTGTACACCTTACAGTGGAACTCCACATCACTGCCCACCACTACCGTCTGATTGGCTGGCAGTCCTGCCTGTAGGATGGGCCGGTGAGGAGAGCGCTCTGATTGGATGAGAGACACAGGGGGCAGTCAGTCATGAAGCTGAGTTTAAAATTAAAAGTTAAATATGTGTGTGTGTGTGTGTGTGTGTGTGTGTGTGTGTGTGTGTGTGTGTGTGTGTGTGTGTGTGTGTGTGCGTGCGTGCGTGCGTGCGTGTGTGTGTGTGTGTTGCATGTTCATACCCAGCACATCGAGTTGATAAGTGTGCTTGATTGTCCCGTATTTGTTCTGCACCACACATGTGTAGTTTCCCCGGTCGGATGGAACGGCACTCTCCATGACCAAACTCCACTGCTGATCCCTCAGCTAGACAAAGAGGATGACAGAGAAAGAGTTTTATTCATAAAGTAGGGCATTACATAAGAGGTCCACTTGAATCCTTCCTCAGGTTTTTCTCTTGAAGAAGAACAGGTGCTTAATTCTCTGTGTCTGTATAATGTTAATGCATGAGTTAGATCCACTAGGCTGATACATCTGAAATGATTTGGAGTTCAAATACTAAACAGGATGCAGAATTGACATCTAAATTATTGCAATCAATTCGGGATTTTAGTACAATAACAATATATTATACATTTTATAACAATTATAAAATAAAACAATAGTAAAAATGTTATATTACCAAGTATTTTTTCTTTTCTTTTTGACCTTGACCACTGGATCACAACGTAATTGTATAAATTATATATATATATATATATATATTATTGGCAAATTCTGACTTAAAGTTTGACTTCAAAGCTTTTATTCAACCAGCAAGTTATTTATAATTTTTTTTACCGAAATTGACTGTGAATTCTTGACCTTTTAGTCAGAAAAGTCTTATATATAATATCTTCTTATATCGTATATATAATATATATAAGAAGAGTATAAAATGATTTGTATTTTTATGACAATTTTTTTATTTATTTTTTTATTTAAAAAAGAAAAACAACTTTTAACTATAAACTCATGATAGAATGACAGTTGGGTGTTGAACTTGTTTATGAGAACCAATGTAAATCTTTATTACAAAATGAGGAACACTTTTTTAAATATTAAATTATACTATTTTACAGAATTCTATACAGTTATAAACTCTATTTTTATTAGTATAACAGTATGCAGTATAAAGCTTGGTATTAAGTTGGTTGGAACCATCAAAAAACATCGTCTTGACATTGATTTGTTTAAACGTTTTAAAAATTAGACATATAAACAAACAGACAGATAAACATAGATATATAAATGGATAGATTAGATGAGTAGACAGGTAGATAGACAGTCTACTTTCTTCCCAGGCAAACACATCCAGATTGAGAACAACACAAAGGTGAGTAAATAATCAGATTTGTTTTAGTTGCTTATTGTTTGGCTTCATTTTGTAATTCCTTTAACACAGCCAGACAGAATATGTTTCAATGTCTTTTTGTTTAGACAATCCCTCCATCTCATACACATGTAATGTATATATACACGTATGTATGTATATATATGCATATACACACACAGAAGCACCCATTCATTCACTCATTATAATTATATATACGTCTCTCTCTCTGCCTCTTTTTAGTCCTCTTGCTCTCTGTCTCTCTCTCATTCCTTCTCTGAGCACTTCGAAGGTCTGAGTGGAAAAAAATGTAACTGTGTAAATATTATGGGCTGTGTTTTCGAACAGTTGCATGGTAACACTGCCTGAGCGGGCAACACGCACATAGACAAACACACATGCCTAAGAAAGTTGGCAGAGATGCCTGTGCCCCCTGCATTCCTCCTACTCCTCGTTTTCTGGATCCTCAGCTTCTCTCACTGGCTCACTCTCACTCACTGAGGCTTTACTGTCTGCTGATTGACACGCACTGCGGTATAAGAAATGTGGGTGTGAGTGTATGTCTGCATGGGAGTACCTGACATTTAATGTGTCTAAAGTATATTGTTCTGTAACTTCTTGATTAACTTGTTCATTTTAAATAATGAACTGTGGATTATTTGTTTTAATGACCCTGCAAGCTATATATAAAAAAAACAACAGAAAAACAAAACAAAACAATAAGCTTGGTTAATTTAACTGAAACAATAGTTGGACAAAAAAAAAACACAGCTTATCACAGAATATGAGTTTTGTTTTACTATGCAAATATAAAAAGCTTCAAAAGAAATAAAGCACAGTGACTGCAAAATACGCTATTAAAATTTCATTGTTTCGTTTCAATTATCAGCCATTCTCCTGTGCATTCTTCAATGAGCACGTTGTCTTTTATTATCACTAATGAAACAATAGAAATAATGAGCACAAAAGTACAACGACACTAATGTAAGCTTATAAAATCGACATCAAAAGAACAATGATTTTATTTGACATTTAATTGTGTAAACTGAGTCAAATTCAAACACTGCACCAAAGACAAGAAATATTGGCCTGGACTACATAAGCTCGTTGCACTGAAATCCTAGACTAGCCTTGTTAACTTCCCAAAAGTATTTAATGTCAGTTACCCATGTGGAGCGAGTATGAGAGAGTTAATTTAAGACCATATCTTACTTGACGCTGACATTTTGTGAGCGTGTGTGCGTGTGTCTGTGTGGAAGACATTTATCTCAATGTGTCTGCTGCAAAGAAATGCTGTGAGGAATTCTCAGCTGTTCCTCAATCTACCCGAGCACTTTATCCAGAGGGAACGGGAGGAGAGAGTAAGTACATTTATCCCATCCTTCATCAAAAGATAAGAGGTAAAAAGTGTTGCCATGTCATGCTGTACCCCGCTGCAAAAAAAAGACAAAAAATAGACAGATAATCAGTCCAAAATCTGTCTAAAAAATTCCTCCCGGCATTACACTGCTAAAGCCTCTTTAACACTGATGTCACACCGAGGCTAGGAGTTAAGACTGGTGTGGTGCATATTGAATTGTGACAGAACTTTGGAGAACATTGGGAGTAAAGGGACTGGAGGTGCTGGGAAGCTCAGGTCTCTCTTGAGTATGAATCTGTATGTGCACGTCCAGGATTTATGGTTGTGCCAAAATGGTGCAGGCTCGTTCCGACAGCAGAACTGTTTAATTTGACCCACAGAGACAGGAAGCAAAAACAACTGACCCCAGGGCTAGTCATTAAAACGACAAAATGGTTTCTCCCTCTCCCTCTCAGTGGAAAGTGGTAGTCTTGCCGGAAAGCCATCAATATTGTACAGCCGGCCCATAATCGCACAAGCCATCATGTGAGAGACTGTTCTAGAGCTCTGGAGAGTGAACTACAGGGGGGACATCAATCGGTCTGTATTGATAAAGATCCCAGCTTAAAGACATAAACACATAAATTCAACATTGTTTTCACTTAAAGGGACAGTTCACCCAAAAATGAAAGTTCTGTAATAATTTAATAATAATAATTCTGTAATAATCCTTTGAACAAATTTAAGGTGGCATATTTAGTGGCAACAAGTGGCAGTAAAGTGAATTGGAAATAAACTTGTTTCCAAACAAGTTTCCCCAACCAATTTTCATAGTTTCGATAGTAAAATCATCTGCATTTAGTCAAGTTTTCTAGACATATACAGAATTGTTTATTTTGTTTTGTTTCTGAGCTTTATTTGTGGTGTAATCTGTATTCATTACCACACCAGTCTATTATCAAGGTATATAAACCTAATAGAAACCTGCTGATACATTGTAAAAAATGCTGGGTTCCACACAATCAATTTGTCTTGGGACAACATGAAGGAATTAAGTTAAGTTATTAGTTTTTACAAATATAAGTGGATTGAACATAAAAGTTGTCCCCCAAAAAACTCAAGAATTGTGTTGTTTCAGCTGTAAATAAGTAGTTTAAACAAAAAGCAAATGTAATTTTTTTAATGTAAACACAACTGATATTTTTATCCAAGTCATATTGATTGATTGATTGATTGACTGATTGATTGACTGACTGACTGATTGATTGATTGATTGATTGATTGATTGATTGATTGATTGATTGA
>CAIGQV010003909.1:26376440-26394278 GCA_903798115.1 Danio jaintianensis
TATATATATATATATATATATATATGAAGACAACAGATGACATTTAAAATAAAAATGTTGCCATGTAGGTCATAAATGGTCAAAATAAAAATATATGGCATGTTTTCAAACATGTTTACAGTATATAACTTTTTAGGCAACACAATACCAGTAGTTTAACTTAAGAATAGCTAAGAAAGCAACATTTGGTAAAAAAATAAACAAACTGATGTTTCAATCTCAACAAATGAAAACATCTGACACACAGACAAACAACAACTCTATTGTCTATTCCGGAATCCTTCACACTGACTTTATCCTCTAATAACCAGAATCTACCATTTCTCTCTATATTTCCCCAAGGAGGCACTATTTTGTACTTTCAGAATATTAAAAATCACCTAGACTATTTAACATTCCACCCTGTTCTGCTTGTACGATAAACGTCAAGTCAGCCAGGAGGTGTGTGTCTCAAGACCTGTTTGCCTGTTGGGAACGAGTCTGACTGGCGAGTTTCCAATTAATGCTTTGCATGCCTGAGCTTGTGCACCGAAGTCTACTGTAGAAAAAGAAGAACAGCAGCGGCACTTAAATGACATTAAGAGGTACTGACCGATGACTTTGACGGTGTAGTTGCTCAGAAGCATGCTCTTGTGGGCATGTCTACAGGAGTAAACGCCCGAGTCTTCATAGGAGACGTTGATGATGCGAAGCGCTTTCTGGCCCACTCGCGTACGGTTGCTTGAAGAAACGGCGTCTCCGTCTTTCTGCCATATGATGGGGAGGAGGAAGTCTTGCGGCGTGCAGGACAGAACCACCGTATCCCCGACTCCTGCCACATAGTCCTCCAGAAACACCTCCACCTCACTCGACACCCAGTCTAACAGAGAGAAGACAGACAGAGATGAGTTAATGGAGGATCTTCAATCTGCAGTCAATGGAAGTATAATAATAAGATGGATATTTGCATTCATGCTAATCTGATTTTATCGGGATTGACTTAAAGTGTTCCTTCACCATTTAAATGCTGTTATTAATTACTGTCAATTCCCTGAGACCTTTGTTCATCTTCAAAACACAATTGAACATGTTTTAGATTAAATCTGAGAGCTCCCTCATCCTCCATAGAGAGCAACGGTCCTAAGACCTCCAGAAAAGGAACCAGAAACTTTTGTCAAAACATTCCATGTGACTTCAGGAGTACAACTGTAATCATAAGAAGCTTCATTAACACTTTTGTGCAACAAAAATGGTAAAAATTTACTTTATCAATGTTTTTTTTACTACAATGTCATTTACTACAGCCCACATGACGTATTGGCATTAAAGTCAGCAATGCAACATCCAAGCATTGCATTGCGCATAGTGAATGTGTACCCTGACTTTACATGGAAGATACAGTATATGCAAACAAAGTTTTTTTGTTTACAGTTTTTTGTTTTGTTGTACAAAAGTGTTCTTGGAACTTCTAATGATTACAGTTGAACCACTGAAGTCACAGATATTGTTTTGACAGTGTTTTTGAACAAGTCAGTCTATTGCTGTCTATGGAGGATAAGGGAGCTCTCATATTTTATATAAAATATCTTAATTTGTGTTTGGAAGACAAACCAAGGCCTCAGGGGATTAGAGAGACATGAAGGTGTGTAATTAATAACAGAATGTCCATTTTTGGCTAAACAAGCCTTTAAATGTGGGCTGAAGGGACATATTTAACATTTTTTAAACATGCTTTATATTGCACTGAAGGTACACATTTTATCAGTTCTTGCTGTTCCTTTGAATCAAACCCACCCCAACCTTGCCATTTCTCATGCCATGCATTAGTATTTAGTATTTGAGCTATAGGAAATAATTCTAATCTCACAGGAAAACTTACCAGTATTGAGGTGGTATTTTTGTGTGAAATTCTATTCCTATGAATATGCATGCAATCCAATAGCTCAAATAGGGGAGCATGATACTAACAATGCCAAGGCTGTGGGTTTGATTCCCAAGGAAAGCAAGATTTTATATTATGGACCTTCAATACAAAATAGTTCTCATGCATATTAAAAGCATGAATGTAATTTCCATGATTTAAAAAAGAAAAAAAAAGTAAGCATGAATGCCTATCCTTAACCCAGGCCCTAAAACTTACAAATTATCCCAAAAATCCACATACAAGACTTAAAATAATGGAAAATTGGCATTTATTGTTTCAGTTTGAAATGTGTGCAAATTCCACATTGCATTATCCTGGTATGAACAAGTGATTAATTTCCTGAGATCAATATTTTGAATGAACATCATTTCTCTCAGCCAATCATTGTCTGTCATTTCACCAGAAGATTGAGATAAAAACAAAACAAAACATGTATTTAGATTTCCAATTTATGTTTTCCATTTCAAAACAGTATGTTCACTTGGAAAATTCTAGAAAAGCAATCATGCATATTTGTTTGGATAAGTGTGCTAAATATGTTTCTGTAACTCCTTGAGGATCAAATCATATCCTTGGCATTCTCCTTGATCTTGATCTAGCAAAACAGCACCATTAATTAACATACATAGATCCTAATTTCAATTGGATTATACTGACAGATCTAAAATGAATAATAAAAAGTAACACGGTTCTCACTAAACAAATGTGTTTATTACCCACCCCGGTGAACGCCATGGAGACCCCGCTGAGAAACAGAAACACAACATGCTCAAATAAATATTCCACCAGACGTTATTTTCCCCTTCACCTCCGTAAGACCCGGATTTCTTTCTGTAGCATCTCTATCACTCTTTCATTCTCTTTTTTCAAAGTGACATTCATCTCTGCGAACAGCGGTGACAGACTTACAAAGGATTGATATATTTGATAGATGTTGCGCTGATGTGTGTGTATGAGGTCAGGAGTGTGTTGGCAGACGACTGGCAGACAAGACTAAGCTCGAGCGGAATACAGAATGGTGGTGTATAAATTATAGATCGCCCACTACATGCGAAGGCATACACGCTGGTAAGAGCAAAGTCCAAAAACACCACTGTTTCTGAGGGAGTCTGAAGGCCACGTGAAGAGTTAACATCTCTTTGATCACTTCTCATATCGCTTCTAATGTATTTCACTTTTGACACTGTCACCGTTCCCCTTTTTCTACCTTTCATCTTGTCTTTCACTCAACTTTTTTTTATGCTTCTTTTTCCCTCAACTATACCACTCAAATCCATAGTGCTGACATCAGATGGCGACGGCGTTAATAAATGCTGCTCTGTGTGTGTGTGTGTGTGTCTATTCTACAGTATATCCTGCGAAAGAGAGGGTGTGTGTGAGATGTGTATGAGCGTTTGTGTAACATATGCTGGGCCCAGTGAAAGACACTAATGTGCGTGGGGGAAGGGGTTATAAATAAATATCGTAAATGGCTACTAGTGTTTCCATATTTCCCAGGAGGTGTGTGGAGAATAGAGGCAGTGTGAGGGCTGAGGATTTACAGGGCTGATATGGAAACCTTGTGAGGTCTACAGATTTAGGCTTTTATTAGGGGTGTAGCAGTTCACTAAATTTTGTTTTTGTAGATGGTGTCATAGTTTGGTACATTTTCGATACAGTAAGAGTAAAGAAATTTCCTTGATTTTTACCATTTTTCTTTTTTAAAACCAAGATCATAAAGCATGAGATTTTCTTTCCTTTGAGGAGTGATGGAGCTGTACATCACCCATCTTTTTGGGTGTCTTCCTAGCAGCACATACAACAAAATCAGCTCCATTTAAATTATGTATGTACTGATGTACACTGTAAAAAATGCCCAACACAATTGTCCCAACACAAATTGATTATTCATTCATTCATTTTCCTTCATATCTAGCATATGTTTTACACAGCGGATGCCCTTCCAGCTGTAACCCAGTACTGGGAAACATCCATACACACTCATTCACACACATACACAACGGCCAATTTAGTTTATTCAATTCACCTATACCAAGGGTCTTTGGACTGTGGGGGAAACCGGAGCACCCGGAGGACTCGGACTCAAACCAGCGACCTTCTTGCTGTGAGGCGACAGTGCTAACCACTTAATCAATTTGTGTCGCTACAAATTGATTAAGTTAACTTAATTGTTTTTATAAATGTAGGTGGACTGATTAAGTTGTCCAAAAAATACTTAAGAATTGTGTTGTTTCAATTCATTTTAAATAAGCAGTTTGAACAAGCAGCAAGAGTCATTTTTGAGTGAGTGATATTGAAGTAGTTATAAACAAATGCAGGGCTGCACGGTGGTGCAGTGGGTAGCACGTTCGCCTCACAGCAAGAAGGTCACTGGTTCGAGCCTCGGCTGGTTCAGTTGGCGTTTCTGTGTGGAGTTTGCATGTTCTCCCCGTGTTGGCGTGGGTTTCCTCCGGGTGCTCCGGTTTCCCCCACAAGTCCAAAGACATGTGGTATAGGTGAATTGGGTAGGCTAAATTGTCCGTAGTGTATGTATGTGAATGAATGTGTATGGATGTTTCCCAGTGAATGAATGAATGAATAAACAAATGCAAAGAAAAAAATATTTTTAAATAATTTCAAATTCATTCATTCATTCATTTTCTTTTCGGCTTAATCCCTTTATTAATCTGGGGTCGCCACAGCGGAATGAACCGCCAACTTATCCAGCATATGTTTTATGCAGCGGATGCCCTTCCAGCTGCAACCCATCACTGGGAAACATCCATACACACTCAAAAAACCTATTTTCAGATTTAGCAAAGTTTTTAATTGGTTGGTTAAATTCACCACCTAACTAGAAAGCTGCTTGGTTTGAAAGTGTATTCTCTATGAGCTGTGCTTTAATACCAGCTTACACCGAGAAAAAATAATTTTAATGATATGCGTATAGTTAGTATAAAAGCTAAAAACTGTTCTGAATAATAAAACGAACAGTTTTCAGACCACAGCGATATCAATAATTATATAGTGAAATTATATCATTGGGCTGACTTTCACAACATCACATTGAAGCTTATTGCCACCAGTTCTTTGTTAGTTAGTTAAACCCCTTTCAAACACTTTACAGTATGCTCTACACATGTACAGTAATGACATCATATTAACACTGACAGAATAGACTGTGTATCAGACAGAAAACACTGACTGATAGAAGTGATCTCTGTATTTCAGCATTAATAACGCACAAATGTCTTGCCCTTTTTGACCGCAGTGTTACCTTCCTTTTACTCTAATCAGCTTCATGTATTTTCATAATCACTGCAGATTCAAGCACTGTTTTATATGCAGCACACACACTCACACATACACTTGCATGCATTGAGGACAGTTTTCCTTTGATCATGCGGAAAAGATGAAAGGTTTTTTTTGTGTTTTGCCAGAGTTGCGCAGGGTAAAATGTGAGATGTGATTTAAAACTGGCTGCCATGGGCAACACAGCAGTTGCTGGAATACATCTGACTGCTTTTATGAAACATACAGTGTGTACAGGTCAACACTCTGTGTGTGTTTGGGTTAGAAAGGTGCTTTTTGCATAAGTCAGAAGACAGCGGTCAAATTTTTTTTTGCATCAAACATAAACGTATGTGTTTAATATAAAGTGTATTTTTCATTGACAAAAGAAGGATGCAATAAATGTCTATTAGCTTTCAATGTAATATTTTATTATATAATAAAAAGTGCAAGTATATAAAAGCTTCCATTCAAACCTTTAGGATTTGTACGATGTTTTCATGCTCATTTAGGCTGCATTTGTTATAAAGATATAGTGAAAACAAAAATAATATGGTGAAATATAATTACTACTAAAACATTTTAAAAGGGACCTATTATGCCCCTTTTTACAAGTTTTAAATTCTATCTCTGATGTCCCTAGAGTGTGCATGTGAGGTTTCAGCTCAAAATACCTCACAAATAACTCGTTGAAACTGCCCCTTTTAGGTTTTGATCCTAATTGTGCCGTTTTGGTGACTGTCGCTTTAAATTCAAATGAGATTGTGCTCCCAGCCCTCTTTCAAAAAGAAGGCGGAGTTACAAATGCATATGTGTCAGCATAGTGGCAGAATCAAATACAAGACTATTGTCCTATGCTAATGAGGGAGAGATCATCACTAATAGGCGGGGCTTTTGCCCTCTGATGACGCGTACAAAGAGATAATGTCAATTAGTCAATTAATGTCAAGTGTTTCTGCAGACGTTTTTTATTAAGTGTGATTATAAAAAATTTAATTAATAATTTACCATTAGAAGCTGGTAATATTCACAACTGTGTTTAAACCCCTTATAAAAGTGATTCTTACATAATAGGTCCCCTTTAATACAATTTAAAAATGTTCAGTTTCATTATTTTAGTTATATAAATCAATCTCATGAAATTATTTTGAAACCCTGATTTGACACTCAAGCAATATTTAGCATTATACATCAACATTTTTATTGTTTTGGAAATTTTATTTTTTGGAGCATTCTTTAATGAATTCATTATTTTCAAAAGAACAGCATTTATTTGAAATGAAATGCTCAACGTTATAAATACAGTGTAATAAAATAAGAAGTTAAAATAAAGCTGAAATTAGCCCTAAGTTTAGAAACAGTACACGCTGAATACATTTTACATACAACACAGAAGTGTGCATTGTGTGGTGGTTAATAAAGCTTCTTGATTTACTCTGTTGTTTTAGGGATGTGTAGTGAAGTTGCTATACTGTTAACATTCACACACACACACACACACACACACACACACACACACACACACAAACGCACACACAGAGCTGACAGCAGGTGATGAATGTGAGTACGACTAACAGTCTCTGGTTCCACTTGTTTTGAGTGTTGCAATAAAGCGACAGGTTAAAACAAGAGAATGGGAGGAGGATAGCGAACGTGCGCACGCACTCACTCACACACACACACATATGCACACACGCACAAACACGCACACACACACACACGCACAAACACACACACACACACACACACACTCTCTCTCTCTCTCTCTCATCATGCATGGATTTGTGATCTATTGTGACACGCTGTAATCAATACACATAGCTGATTTATAGCAGGTAATTAGTCTGCACCTTTATCTACTCACACACACTCCTACACACTCACACACACACGCACACACACACACCAATGTGAGCTGTGCCAGTCTGCCTTTTTGCCGTTTCCCGCTGCTTTCAGCCGATTGGCGTGATACGCTCTCAGTCAACAACCCCTACTGTCATCTGACCTTCAGATTGAACACACATTCACACACACACTCTATTCTCATGCCATCTTCCTCTCCGCTCCCTCAATATCAACATTCTACAATCTGGCTGCGTTAAAGGTGACATATGAAAATCTGCCTTTATCAGTATTTAAGTGCTATATTCCATCCCTGTTGCATCAACCAACTCAGAAGACATGAAAGTAACTATATTTTGGCAAGCCTTTTTCTCAACCAATGTGGAAGAACCTGCCGTTTTACTCTCCCAGTGATTTTATTAAGGAAGGGGATTTTATTATTATATATTATGACCATTAATCTGCACGTTTCTATCCATATTGCCACTGCAGCAGTTTGCCATTTCTGTTCTTGCTGAAGCAGCTTGTGATTTACACAAAATCATGTTTTAATGTTTGTGCAAAAAAGAAAAAAACATTACAATATGACCCTGGTCCATTCAAGTTGAATGAATATATTTAGTAAATTTCCTACCATAAATATATCAAACTAAATTTCTGATCCACAGACTGCCCATCAAAGCCACTGAGGACATCATAGTATAAGTTTAACTTGAAGGAAATTAATTTTAAAAAAAAAGTAGCTTCATGCTTCATTTCCAGAACAAGTACGTCCCTTCAGATTTTGAGAATGTTTTTAAATTTTCTTTCTGAATGTGCTTGTTAACATGCTGTGTGGTTAATGTGACTGTATTCACGGAGGGCATATATATGAGCAGATTTATCACAAAGACGCTCAATGCCAGCATAATTCATAAATGCACAATTATTATGAACTCATTAGCCTTTCTGTAAAGATAAGAGAATTGTACTAATAGTATAATGTTTATTTGCAAACAACATCACATCGAAGCAGAGCAGTAACATACTAGTCAAGAAGTTGAATCAAATTTGATTCAACGACATAAATTGATCCACAAACTGTTCAGAAACATCCTGGTTCAGTAAGTTGTAACCTCTTCCTCTCAATCTTTGTCTGACTCTGGTTTGAACATGTAAGGATTTAATCCACTACTGGTTGTTTCTGAAAATGTGGTTGCATGAGATTCACCTGTCTTGTTGTTTCTGGAGTATCAGAATAGCATGTAAGTGCTCCACCCCTTTCTGGAAAGCAGCAGCTCATTTGCATTTAAAGGGATGCACACAAAAATGGGGCAATTTCAACACGCTATAATTAATGATCTATGGGCTGATATTTCACAGACTTCACAAAAACACATTCTAGGGGCAGATTTATTTGACATCTTATGAAAATAGCCATTTTAAGAAGCAACTGAAGTCTGCATTAACAATACTTAAAAAAAAAAACATGGCGGATGTAAAAAGCTCACGTTTCTGTGTGTGTGTGTGTGTTTGTGTGTGTGTGAGACGGCGTGTCCTGAGGAAAGTTTAAGAAAGCTGCTGCGTCCAAAAAGCATTGTCCACACATACACACACACACCTTCCCGCATTAGTGCTCTAATTAGTAAAGGAAGCTGGATGTTCTGAACGTTTAGACCCCATCCAGAGTTTTTTTTTGTGCAAATTTCATATATAAATGTACACCTGAACTGGTTTATCAATCTGCAGAAATCAACTTTTTTACATGTTTAACACATTTGCATACACACACGCTGAAAGAGCCACACACACATGCACTGAAACAAACACACAGGTTGTAATCAGAGACTGGACCTTCTTAATTGTCATTCCATAGACGAACTGGCCTAGTTTCAAACCCTACACACTGTACAGAACACACACTCCAAACACACTGCAGCAGCTTGTAAAGTAAATGAACACATGCTCCTAATCTAAAGCAAGATCAGCAAAATGTTGGATATTTCACAAATGTCCAAATACTTTCTCGACTTCAATCATTTTCCCAGAAGTGGGGTTAAGGAAAGCTTGCATGATCTTTTAAACACGCCAGAGTGTTTAATTAGAAGTGGAAATTAAGGCTTGTTCTTGATTAAATATTCAGTTAATTAGGCCATGTCAACAATATTCACATGTGTGATCCATCCCAAAAATTTTCCTCAATTAAGTTTAAAGTTAGAATGTCAAGATTTGCTTAAGAATTATTTGTTGAGGGATTTTTTGTTATTGATAAAGTAGTTAATAAAGTAGTTAATATTGCAATAATGTTTTTAAATTATATTTTACTTATTCAAGTAACCAAAACAGTAGATTTCGTGTTTCAGTTTACGAAATTCCAATACACAATGCATAATGAAGGTAACAGTCTATATTTTTTGGAATTTAACAATAATTATGTGTAGAAAATGAACCCCACGTGGCATAAATCAACACAAGTCTTTCGAAAACGGTGTAAATCCAAGTGTAAAAATCAGTACAAGATGGGAATATCAGTGTAAAAGGTTTTAGTAGGTTTTATTATATTTTATTGTTATGTAGATTTGTTTTTGTAGGAGTACATCATCACAGAATCATTTTTAGCACAGAAGTGGGTCTGGGGTCACCAACTATGTTCCTGGAGAGCTACCTTCCTGCAGATTTCAGTTGCAACAATGACCAAACCCACCTGTCTGTAATTATCAAGTGCTGCTTCAGGTCCTAATTAATTGGTTCAGGTGTGTTTGGCTATCGTTGTCGCTGAGTGTTGCGATAACAATATTTCTTATAATATAACTAACTTCCAAAAGCAATTTAAACAATGCTTATTTTAAATAATGTATTTATGTAATGATCATACTTAAATAAACAGAGGTACGAATAAAGATAGTAAAGTCTCCATCTGATTGGTCAGAGGGAGCACGGTGGCTCAGTGGTTAGTACTGTCGCCTCACAGCAAGAAGGTCGCTGGTTTAAGCCCCGGCTGGGCCAGTTGGCATTTCTGTGTGGAGTTTGCATGTTCTCCCCGTGTTTGTGTGGGTTTCCTCCAGGTGCTCCGGTTTCCCCCACAGTCCAAAGACATGCAGTACAGGTGAATTGGATGAACTAAATTGGCCGTAGTGTATAAGTGTGTGTGAATGAGAGTGTGCATGGGTGTTTCCCAATAATGGGTTGCGGCTGGAAGGGCATGAAAATGAAAATGAATGAATGAATCAATGATTGGTCAGATTTGGATAAACCTATGCATGCAGCAAACAAATGCACATAAAATCTACTTAATTTATTGCACGTCTGGTTATTGGATATTGCATATACTATTATCGTGAAAACGATACTTTTTCGATATATTGCGCAGCCCTAGTCTATAGCTACTAAATTGTTTCACATGTCAAATGAGCACCATGAAGCTAAATACATTTGTCTTAACTGTGAGAACAAAGTCAAAGCACGCTATTGTGATGATGACAGAGTAAGAAATGAGCTGAGTGAGACATTACTCTTTCATCTCTGTGACCTCAAATTGCCCTCAAGGAAAACACAAGCAAACACACACATACACACACACAAACATGTCACCTCTCCATGGCCTCTGCCCTGCCCCCTTTACCCCCTCTGTCTTCTAGGATGAATAGAAACATAGCGTTTTCAGAGAGAACTGAGTCAGAGAGATGGGGTATTACTGCGCAGGAAAAGTACTAATCCTCCGCCTTGCTTCCTTCCAGCCAATGATACCCAGAAGCAACTGGCAACAGCTGCTTAGAAAGATCCCAAAATCACACACACACACACACACACACACACGCACGCACAGACACACATGCACACACACACATACAGTCTGAGAGTATTAGACTGTATTAAAATGAATATGTAATACCATTTGTTATTCAAAATTATTAACAAAAAAGATTCCCCTAAACACCTGACACTCTATTTAGTCTATTGCACAGTACAAACGGCTAATAACTGAAACCAAAAACGTCATTATTCCTCGTGCAACATTCTAACAGTTCATAACACTCTCTAACTGCTAAACAAAGCCAGCACTTGATCACTTTCAGGTACAAACTGATCTGTGTGCGGTATAAGCTTTGTTACACTGTCATAAATGCATTATTAATGCTTTATAAACTATTCATTAGCATCCCAGGAGGGAACGCAGCCACATGGGACTCTGAATACTCAAATATATGAGCTACTAAATCAAAAGCTAAAAATGAACCACAATCACCGAATGGGGGGAAGGCTGTTTTTATGACAAATTAAGGGTTGGTTTGTTGTGAATGTGTGTGGGATATACATGTTGGACCAGGAATATTGCCAAGGCAGAGGTTCATGCCATGGGTGGTAAAGGAGAAGTGTACATGTCTCTCTGCGTGTGTTTGTTGGACTTCTTACAGCACATAACTTCTGCCATCTGTGCATGACTGCCAGAAGTGGTATAGAGGAGCTGAGAAGGAAATCAGCAACACACACACACACACACACACACACACACACACACACACACACACACACACACACACACACACGCACGCACACACACGCACACACGCACACACACACACACACACACACACTTGGCACTTTACTTGGCAAAGTGATGGCATACCATAGACCTCTACTGTTTTTACTGTATATAAAGGTATTTTTAATTATCTGAAGTTGACTCTAACTCTTAAGAATAACATATTGAAATGTTTGGGGTCAGTATAGTTTCTGATTTTTCCTACAAATTAAGTTTTGCCCAGGCCGCATTCATTTGATCAAAAGTAAAGTAAAAATTAAATATTGTAAGAAAATAATACAAACTGTTTTACAATATAATTTGCAATATAAAAGAAGAATTAAAATCTAAAATAGATAATGTTTAATATGTTTTAAAAAGTAATTTATTAATGTGCCAGATGTGCAGATTTTAGCTGTCATTACTCCAGCTTTCAGTGTCAAATGATCCTTCGAAAATCATTTTAATAAGCTCATTTAGTCAATATTGAAAACAGCTTTTGTGGCAACCTGTACTTTAACCTATATGACTGTATCGTTGTTTTGACAATTTACTGAAGTACAACTCATAGGAACATTTACTAATAGTGTCCCTACTGTCATTAAGATGCACTGCATCCTTTTATAAATAAATATATATTTGTATAACTTGATTGATTGAGAATTTCATATAGTATTGTTAAAATATATACCTTAAATAGGCTGTAAATCACATTCAAAAGCTAATGTGTGTAAGGGACAATCTAAAATGTCCACACAGTGCATGAACCTGCGTTTTTAATTGGTCGTTTCATGACAACAAACGAAACACAAAAATGTCATTATTTTTACAACAGCTAGAGAGCGATTGACTTTAAAACCTAACAAACTAGGCCATAATAAATGCTTGCACAAATAATCGATTTAGGTGGAAACTTTAGTCAGGATTCTGTGATGAATAGAGTGCTCAGACTAGCACCAACTGATGCATATAAGACACAACAAAACAACAAAAGAAACAGTCTGATGAGACCTGGTCAAGAGAGAAAGATTTCAGCATAAACCTGTGATGTCTGTTAGAAATGAAGTGAAAGTAGAAATGAAAAATCCGCCTACACACAAACACACACACAGTGAGCTGTTTGTTTTACCACTCATGACTTTTATGTAAGTATCTAAGTAACGTCCTTCAGGGGAACAGATAATTATGTTGAAGACACCCATCCTACAGGTTGACAGGCCAGCAAGTGTGTACGTGCTTCACACACCTCTGCCTCTGTCTGTCTGCATTACAGTGCAGGTATCTGCTACAAGGAAGTTTCTCCCTCCCTCTCTCTCTCTCTCTCTCTCTCTCTCTCTCTCTCTCTGTGTGTGTGTGTGTGTGAACAGGTGGTTACAGGCCACATTTAGAGAGCATGTTTATTTTCTCATTAAAAACTCATCTGCTGACCTGCAGAGAGTTTCAAAGAGCAATAATGAGGTGAACAAACCTCAACTAATAATAACATACAACGGAAGGACACTCACGCATGTGCTGAGGGTCTAAACATGTCTATAAATATGTAATCGGGTCTATTGAAAGCATAATGAAGACTTTTATGAGACTTGTATGTTTTTACATACAAACATAGACAATATTAAGAGTAGACAGACTATTATAGTAATCGCTCTAATGTTATATTAATCAATAAAATATGACAAAAATAGTTGTGAAATGACTTATATTTATAAGTTATTATATGTAATCACATTTCATCCCTGTATGCAATTCTGAAAATATTGTGATTTACATACTTTAACTGACAGATCATCGTGGCGACCCCTAATAAAGGAAAGTAAGTGAGTTCATGGCGATAAAATTATCTTTTTCAATTTCAATTATGATATCAATATAAAAACGAAATTACAAAACAAATATTTACATTTGAATACAATATTTTAAAATATTTTTGTAATAATATTGTTCATCTATTACCATGTTAATATCAAACGTGTTACATTATAGTGCTAAAATTATGTAAGTTATATCTACTGACATACTTTGTCATATTTTATGTCTTTCGATTAAGAAAATATAACCTGCTGAAAGGAATGACATATTCCATTTTAAATATGGCACATTTCGATGTTAACATTTTCAACATTTCGTGCATCAGTATGATCCATTTGTATGCTATTATTGTTAGCATAAAAGACATTATGACATCATAAAATGTAAGAAAATATGATTTATGCTTCATGCTCTAATAAAATCACTTTAAAGCATGGCCTCTTGTGGCTTGTTTCTTTAAGCTGTCTGTCTGAAATGCTCCATTTAAACTGACTGTAAATGATTACACAAACCTAAAATGATAGAATGAAATAAACAAAGAAAAAAAGAGAGAAAAACAGGGGATTTGGTGGTTAGGTTTAAAAGTGAAAAGAAGCCGAGAGGTGAAGTGTTTGCAGGTTCCTGTCTCATAACAATCCCTCTTTGTTTATGCTGTGGTTTTGCTGAAGACTGTCTGCATTCTCTCCTATTGGGCCATGTGTGAGCATTAACTGTAATTCTCTCGCTGTCTTCTAATATTTACCTGCTATCAGTGTGAGAGATCAGATCCGCCAGCAATCAGACAATCACTCCTAACACACACTCACAGAGCGAGTCGAGAAATGAGCCAAGAAGGCATCAGGCTCCTTTCTGTTTTCTAAGTGACTGCAATGTGTTTAGTAGAGCCATCAAGAATCCAAACACAACTGAGGCTCAGGTGAACTCAGCTAAAAAAACCTGTCTTTAACAAACAATTGATAATGATCAACACCTCTCTCAACAACTTGGCTCTCAAACCTGCACACATATGCCGAAAATCATGACACTATCTTTCTGGAGAGATACGCTACTATTCCGTCCGCACACACACTCACAAACACACACACGCACATGCACGCACACGCACACGTACACAGACACACAAACACACACACACACACACACACACACACATTTAGCTGTCATGTAATCCGCTCTGCAGGGCCTCATCCGTCAACTGCGGGATAATAAATCAATGACAAGGACAAAGTGTGTTTACATAATATCAGCAACACAAGTGTTCATTGCCACAATACCCACTTTGTGCCACTGTACACACTTGGGCCGGTTACACACTAGCCAAAAGGGAGAGACTGCAACTCAAGCTCCTTGAAGGGATAGTTCACCCAAAACTGAAAATGTACTCACCTTTTGTTTTAAACCTGTTTGACTTTCTTTCTTCTTTTGACCACAATTTGCTTAATGTAATAAATAACAAAACTAAACGTGCTCTGTCTTTGAAACTGTCCAATTAGTATTTAAAGTTCAAGGTTGATGGACTTCAAAAGGAGGAGGTACAAAGATTCAATTAATTTAAATAAATCATTCGAAAAAGAGTGATTCTTTGAAGAGAACTGACCCATTCACTTGTAAATCAAGCATGCACAATACTACTGTATATCAAAGTGTCAACATAATTCAGAACAAATCATAACTGTAAAAATATTGAAATCCTCACAACATATCCAGTTTATTGAGTGTTTTAAAGCTATTTTGATTCAAACCGATTCATTAATGAAGAATTTAAGATCAATTTGTGAACTGCTTTTACAGATTAATTGAACAAAACATGTTTAAAAGAATCATTTTTAAATCAATTTAACAAAACAAACAGCATGATTTGGGGTTTGGGGTCATCATGATTACTATTATATATTTTTAAAATAAATTAATACTTTAACTCAACAAGAAAAAAAGCTCAATTGATCAAAGGTAAAGACATTTCATAAATGTTTCAGTTAAACACTGTTTTTTCATTTTTTTTTGTTAATCAAATAATCCTGAATTGTTGTAAATACATTTGTGTTGAATTACAATCTGTGTAAAGACACCTAAATGTCATTCATTTCAGAAGCACCTCAGTGGCACTTT
The DNA here is from genome assembly GCA_903798115.1 of Danio jaintianensis. Classification (NCBI taxonomy): domain Eukaryota; kingdom Metazoa; phylum Chordata; class Actinopteri; order Cypriniformes; family Danionidae; genus Danio; species Danio jaintianensis. The sequence continues at coordinate 26,391,875 of CAIGQV010003909.1, forward strand.
TGCACTGTAAACCAAACTTTACAGACCCCAAACATTCAGATTGTAGTTTAGTAGTAAATTTCAATGAACAACAACAACAAAAATCTTTTAATTTTCCATGTGCAAAGCATGCAGACACTGAGACGGTGAACGTGAGGTGTAATGTCTGACCTGTGGGCTCTGGGGACAGCAGGTGTGCGCTGTACACCGGAGGGAAGACGAGGGCTGCAAGGTACAGGAGAAGACAGAGTGGGACCATCCCGGTCGGAGCGACACGGGGACGAGTGTCCTCACCACGAAGAGCAGACTCAGACATCCTCAACCGTTCCACACATGCTGTCAATGGAGCGCTGCCACACACTCACACAAACACACTGCTGTCTGCCTGTCCCCCACCTGAAACACAAGAGCACATTTAACAGTCATAAGAAAAGGAACACAGCACAAACACCTGCATGAGGTCCCATACAGACCAAACAAGATATTTAGTAATGAAAATGAATCAAAATTAAAGAGGAGACACTACAGGCAAAAACAGTTTTTAAATATTAAAATTTATATATTTAAATATATCAATATATATTTTTCATATATATTGATTCCATATAGTGTTTTTTCAAGTATAATGGAAAAAAAAAAAACTTTTAGATTTCTACAGATTTTAATTACAATGCATATTTTTTAAGGATGTTTTTAAAGGATGCATCTTCACTTCACATGTATCTTCACTTATATACACCAAACTTATTAATATCTATATTCTGAAGTTTTTTTTTCTACAGATGGATATGTTCATACATAATTTGTCTGATTATATTTAACATTTTATTCAACCAAAAACTGGATAGTTTTATTTCTGGCTGTCTAAAAAGAAATACCTCTGTATAGATTTTTTTAAAAACCTTTGACTGTAAAAAAAAACTAAAAAAAACGAGAATTGTGAACATGACATCATCCAATGTTCATATTTGTGTTCTAGAAAAGTATGCAAATGAGGGCATATTTAATTAAACAATGCGTCATTTGCAAAAACTTTCAGAAAACTTCTTAATCTTCATGTAATTAATCAACTGTAATATGGTGATAACTATTAGTTGTTTTTTTCCTGCCCTATTTGCCTAGATTGATAGCAGAATCCACTCTACAACCACCCTATAATGATAACTGATGAACAATAAAACAAAACATTGACAGCCAATCAGGATACTGAGTGCTTTAAAAAGCGCAAGCATCCAATAACAAACTTGCAGTGCATGCTTATAAAAAAGCAACACTTTATTATGCTAAAACATTAATCGTTCTTGGTATGAATGGTCCTATCATAATTTTAAAGGTATAAATACTCATATTATTCAATAAACATGGTCTGTTTCTTTTTATTTTGACATCAGACACATCTTTTAGTGCACTCTACTGAAATGCCGTGCTGATGTGCCAATGTCTGCATCGTAATGTCTCTGCGTGCACTGAAAACTGAAAAATAAAGTGCGACGACCACACACAACCGCCACAAGCGCATGAAACGGAGTGATTTGATATTATGTGTCCCGCACTAGTTTAGACGAGACTGGGATTTGTTGTAAAACTCTTACTCTCCTTTTTTTCCCTCCTTCTCTCTGGTCGGGCTACTCTGAAACACGTCTTTCACTAAGCTAACACAAACACACTTATCTCTCTAAAGAAAACATATGCTCCCCTCACACTCTGTGACTAGTGTGTGTGTGTGTCTGCGTCTTGCCACATAGAAAGTTTACATTAGTCACAATAAAAGGAATGTAAAGAGCTTTAAATACACACACACACACACACATATATATATATATATATACCACACTACGGTTTGTTCCCTGCTGAGATACTTTCACTCAAAGACGCTGAGAATATGAGTGTACTCTGTGTTGCTTTAAACTTGAACTGCTGTTATTTCAGAACAGCCTTGGTTTAGACGCACTAAATGTTTGCATTAACTTTCCTGAAAGGACGCACACAGTCTCTTGAGGCCGGTGTGGTGGTGTTTTTCTTTCCCTTGACGAGAGACGCTCAGTTCTTGGTCAGCACATATTGAAGAGAGAGAGAGAAAGAGAGAAGCCGGCTCGGTGTGTTGAGTAACTCAGTGTTTTCTCTGGCTGGCAGAGCAGGAGTGTGCAGTGCATTGTGGGCTGATAGTGTATCAGCACTGGCTGTTGTAGGAGAGACGGGTATATTTGTGGAGCGTATTTCTGGAGTGTGTATCATTGGTGTGTTTTCAGAGCATGTTTCTGGAGCCATGCTATCTTACTGTAACACCGCTTAAAAGTCGGGGGGAGAGGCCTAAAGTAGAAACAAATGAATATATTCTTAGAAAAGGCCTTATGTTATGCTGTTATTCATCTTTTTGGAGTTCTTAATTCTGAACTGTCTTTTTCTAATATGTTGTGGAATAATT
>CAIGQV010003909.1:26410041-26432358 GCA_903798115.1 Danio jaintianensis
GATGGTGGTGTGAAGAGCAGTTCAGAGTGGGTGTGGGGTGTTTTCTTTATTCTGTGAATAAAGATACCAGCCACACGACGCTAAGTATCTTTTTCACTTTCAGAGCCTCACGGTACTGAGAGAGTCCTTGGTTCCTTGCCTTGCGGGCTCTTTGGACAAAGTTAAGATTAAACCTCTTACCACTTATCTTATCTTTAGTCTGTACTTCATCGTACCCTAAAAGAGCGGTGGGTATGACCAATCCTACTTCTGCGCGTTTTGACCGGCTGCCTTACAAGCAGCCGCTTAGAATCGTCATGCAGTAGCACATCCCCCGGTGTGTCCATCCTCAGGATTGGTCTTGGTCTTAGACCCGAGGGACACGTATGTTTATGTCTCCAATTTCCCACGCCACCGGCAGTTTTTGCGGTTTGCGTGTGAGGGTCGAGCATGGTAGTACAAAGTCCTCCCTTCTGGGTTCTCCCTGTCTCTGCAGGTTTTCACCAAGCTCGCGGAGGAGACCCTAACGCCCCTTCGCTTCGCGAGCATCTGCATACTCAATTATCTCGATGACTGGCTTTTTATAGCTCACTCGTGGGATCAATTGGTTATGCACAGGGACTGGGTGCTCTGGCACCTCGACCTGTTGGAGTTTCGGGTCAACCGAGAAAAGAGCAGGCTCGCCCCTGTGCAGAGCATCTCTTTTCTCGGGTTGGAGCTGGACTCGATCACCATGATGGCACGCCTCCCCCGAGAGTGCGCCGAGCTGATGCTGACCTGTCTGAGAGAGTTCGACAGGAAAACTGTGGTCCCACTGATATTATTTCAGAGGCCCCTGGGGCATATGGCATCCGCAGCCGCTGCCACGCCCCTCAGGTTTCTCCATATGAGAGCGCTTCAGCATTGGCTTCACGATCGGGTCCCCAGACGCACATGGCACGTTGGCACGCACCAGGTGTCTGTCACTCCGCTGTGTCGCCGCGCCCTCAGCCTCTGGACGGACCCTGCTTTTCTACAGGCCTGTGTGCCTCTAGAACAAGTGTCCAGGCATGTCGTCATTCCGACGGATGCTTCCAGTACACGCTGGGGGGCCGTGTGTTGCGAGCATGCAGCTGCGGGTCCGTGGAAGGAACCCGGTTGCATTGGCATATTAATTGCCTGGAGCTGGTGGCAGTGTAACACGTGCTGCGCCATTTTTTACATTTGCTAGAGGGGAAACACGTGCTGGTCAAGAAGGACAGCATGGCAATGATGGTGTATATCAGGGGTCACCAATCTCGGTCCTGGAGGTCCGGTGTCCTGCTGAGTTTAGCTCCAACCCTAATCAAGCACACCTGAACAACCTAATCTAGGTCTTACTATGTATACTTGAAACATCCAGGCAGGTGTGTTGAGGCAAGTTGGAGCTAAACTCAGCAGGACACCAGACCTCCAGGACCAAGATTGGTGACCCCTGGTGTATATCAACCGCACGAGGGGTATCTGCTCTCGCCGCATGTCTCAGCTCGCTCGCCGTCTGCTCCTCTGTAGTCATATGCGGTGGAAATCGCTGTGTGCCATTCTTATCCCCGGCGAGCTCAACCGTGCAGCCGTGCTGGCTAACACAGATAACACTAATACGCATTTTTTCCAGTGAGCCTTCTCGCACAGATACTGAGTTACGTCAGGGAGGATGAGGAGCAGGTCTGTTTATTGCGCCTCTCTGGCTCAACCGGACCTGTATTTCAGCTCTCTCCTCGTGATGGCCCCTCCCTGGCATATCCCTTTGATGAAGCACCTTCTTCTCTGGGACAGGCACCATCTGGCACCCGCGCCCAGATCTCTGGAACCTCACCTGTGGTCCCTAGATGGAGCGCGGTGGACTTAGGTGACCTACCGGTTCGGTGGTTAACACCGTCACTCAGGCTAGAGCACCCTCTACGAGGCATGCCTACGCCCTGAAGTGGAGTCTATTCGCTGTGTGGTGTACTCCTCTCCGAGAAGAACCCCGGACATGCCAGATCAGTGTAATGCTATCCTCCTTCAGCTGGCTGGAGCTAAGGCTGTCCCCTCCGCACTGAGGGGTTGGCGTTACGAACAGGAATGCGGGAATGACGGTGTGCTGGGAAAGCATCGCCTCATCATCCAGTTCCCAGAGGCACGAGACAATGGATAATTAAATCAATCCTGTCCCCCTCTCATATCCGCTTGGAGATCTCTCTTAGGAGAGGTTTGCTCGATCCACTCGACTCTGTATCTTTAAGATTTCTGTCCAGGTAGACAGCTCTGCTGGTCGAGTTGGCATCGTTCAAGAGGGTCGGGTATCTGGAGGCATTTTCAGTCAGCGAAGTGTGGCAGCAATTCGGGCCAGCCCACTCTCACGTTTTCCTGAGACCCCTGCCCACCTAGGTTCCCGAGATTCCTACAGTGCTTTAATTTTTAGACTACGTAGTGAACCTGCAAGTGCTGCCCACGGAGGAAGCAGACCCAGCCACTTTCTTTCCTGTGTCCCGTTCGCACTCTGCGCTATGTGACAGCAGTAGAGCTTACAACTCTAAGCAGCTCCTTTTCTGTTATGGTCGGCAGACGGGAAGTGCCATATCCATACTGAGGTTGGCCCACCGGATAGTGGATACCATCTCCCTCGCTTTTCAGTGCCAGAGTGAGACGCATACCCCGGGAGTGAGAACGCACTCAACTAAGAGTATCACCTCCTCTTGGGCGTGAGCACGCGGCGCCTCTCTAACAGACATTTGTAGAGCTGCAGGCTGGATGACACCTAATACATTCATAAGACTCTATAATCTTTAAGCGGAGCCGATTTTCCTCATGTGTGCTGGATAACGCCAGTGAATGAGGAAATTCATTCACTGGTGGTGTTGAAACACATATGACAGATACGGTGTTGAAGCACCTTTCTCTCTAACACAGAGATGACTGCTCAGTTGAGTTCCCCATTTGGCAAACCCTACAGAGTTCCTCCGAGGCCCCCAGCACCTGACTCAGTGGAGGAGTCGGGTGCCTGGCCCATTACGTTGTTGGCATGCCCACTCGGTCAGCCCGCGTTCTGGGTATAGGTGCCTGCTATGCGCGATCCCCACTGTCGATCCCATATGCTTCACTCAGCCACCGTATAGTTCCCCCCTCTCCAGGCGGGCCCGTGTCTTCCCTCCCCGCTCAGGGTTAGTCCATATATCTTCTTGCCACCAGGTCTCCCTATTCAGGACTGGCACGCTTACCCAACGTACTGTCGTATTTTAAAATTCCTAAAACTTAACTAGGTGTATTTTTTACGACCCCAAAAAATATAAATAAGTCTTTAAGCATATCACAGGTAAGTAAGGTAAGTTAGGGCCAGGGGACACGTTAGAGGGCTGCATCTCTGGTGATGATGGTGTGCTCATGCTGGATCCTGGCAAACCTCTTACCAGCGACATGGTAAGGATCAATCACTGTGATATTTTCCATACATTTCCCCATAGTGGAAGTTTTTCCACATAGCATTGAAGTTCCCCTCCTGCTGGGGAATGAAACGGTTGCTACCTAACCCTCGTTCCCTGAGGGGGGGAACGGAAATGCTATGTTCCTTAGCCACAGTGATTGCGCCTTAGCTGACAGCTGTAGTTCGGCTCTTCAGCTAGAAAAGATACTTAGCGTCGCGTGGCTGGCATCTTTATTCACAGCCGATTGTTATTCCTGCCAGCTGCGTACGCTGATGCCGCCAATTCATTGGCATTTCATTGGCCCCAGTTTTATTACTCTTTCAGATGATTGGCTTTCTGACGAAATCCCCATAGTGGAAGTTTTTCCACATAGCATTTCCGTTCCCCCCCTCGGGGAACGAGGGTTACGTAGTAACCGTTCATTCTTATAACTGTTCGGCATAATGGCGGACAAGCAGCTTGAAATGAGTCTCCTTGCAAGAGATCTTTGTAATTTTTGTCACTGTTTTGACTGCTTTAAATGTTGTGAACACACCTTTAGAAGCAGGGTTAGCACCACTTTTTAACTACAATTGTGAAGAAAGAGCTTTTGAATTCTGAATCCCCCAACACAGTGCCTAATAATGCAAAGTTAAGTTGTTGTTTTTTTACCAGGTAGTTAAGGAAATTATTCAAAGGAACTAGCAACTAAGCCCAGTTCCTCGAAAACTAATGCCCCCATCAGACTAGTTTCCTAGTTGCGTTTGCACCATCACAGAACTTTCTAGTGATGGATAGAGGATGTCACTGAAGCTGTGTTTTCATTGTGTCATGTGTTTTGTGATAATTAAGATGGAATGTAGACTGTATGTATGTATAATATATGTAATTGAAACAGCAAAAAAGAAAACCTAAATCACCTATGATAACTTGTAGATCTATCTTTAAGACTGAAAAAAGAACACAACACCACAGTCAAAGGTGAGAGGTAAATATGGCTAAAATGAACTTTCTGAATGTACATGTCTTGTAAAACTTTAAAATACTGTGCCCATGTTTTATATAGCATACATTTACCCACATACTTACATCACTGCAGCTCCTGTTGTGCTGGAATAGAACCTGCTGTGAAGTAAGAGTTAATTTATTGTAGTTCTGTCAAGGACTGTAGAGCTTGAAATGTATGAATGGATTCATTTTTAACCTCAGGTAAAATATGAGCAGTGTGAAATACGAGGCAACATAACCCAGCATTCTATTTAGAATGGGTAAACTATTTCACGTGTGATAAAACCTACACTGTTAAGAATAAAGGAGCTTTATTGGCATTGATGTTCCATGTACAACCTTTAACATCACAGAACCTTTAAGGTTGTACAAATGGGTTCTATCAAAAAATTATAAAAAATGTTTAAAAAAAATTTATTATAAGAAATAAGAAATTTCTTAAAATTATAAGAATTTTTTATTAAATTATAAGAAAAAAGTGGTTATTTTAAGAGCTAATTTCTGAATAGTTCTTGGCATTGATAGTTCCATGAAGAATCTTTATGGAACCTTTAAGATTGTACAAATGGGGAAAGGGTTCTTTAGATCATCAAAACATTCTTTACACAAAAAACTGTTCTTTCAAAAACTATTCTCTGAATGACTCTTTAAGGAACCAGAATGGTTCTTCTAAGTCAGTGGTAGGGAACCTATGGCTCGCGAGCCACATGTGGCTCTTTGACCAAAAATACGTGGCTCTCAAGCAGTCTTTAATACTATTTTACAGTTTAAAAAATTATAACCATCACTAGAAATCAGTTTTTCAGTAAATACAATTACAATTCACTTTTTTTGTAATAATTTTTTTTTTTTACAGCAAAATGATTAAGAACTCAGTTTACAATAAAAGGACATTTCTACCTATTTCTATGGTAACACACGTAAATTTAAACAACATTCACAAGTGGTGATGGCATATATACCCCAATGGCTCTTTAAAAAAATTTATTTGCCAAAAAAAAACAGAAATCAGACTCTTTGCTGAAAAAAGGTTCCTGACCGCTGTTCTAAGTGATTGCTAGCAAAACCTCTTTTTGGAATCTTTAGTTTAAATAATGTTTTTTTTAATTCCACACAAGTTCTGTTGAATATACCAAGAAACAATATGCATTCAGTATGCGATCGCAAGGTGTGTCTCTCAGCAATATATACAGTCTGTTCTCCCTCTCTAAACCATGACCTACACACACACACACACACACACACACACACACACACACACGCACACGCACACGCACACGCACACACGCACACAGAATAAAGGCACAAAATCAAACACACAAAAACACACACCCGGATCCATGTGCAAAGCCAACACGGAAAATGTGCTTGTGTAAAGGTATTGTCTTCGGACTTTGGCAATTATGTCCAATACAGAGAGGAAACTGGCATATCTGTGTCACTTGTTCTATTTCTGTATACAGTATCTGTATGCAGTTACCTGCCGGTACTGTAATGAATAATCAATTAGATGCTACATCACTGAGATGTGAAAGGAAGTTTGAGCAACAAGGACACGAGAGCAGAAATTAGATTCTGGCAGGGACGTTTTCTCTGAGGAGACGAGAAAGAAGATATGAAAACATTTAATACAAAAAATGCTGGTAATAACAGCAGCAAACAGCAGAGATATTTCTTATTTTGAAAATAATGTAAACGCAATGTTACAGAATACACTACTTTTCAATGCTTTAAAAATATCTCCCTTACCAAAGTTGCTTTAATTTGATGAAAAATACAATAAAAAAAGTAATATTTGGATATAGTTATTTGTTTTTAAATGTAATTGATTCAACAGCCATTACTTCAGTTAGTGTCACATGAACCTTCAGAAAATGCTCAAATTCCAGTGAAATATGGACAAACTAATGATTGGGTTAAACTTTACATTTATTTTAAATAATGGTTGGATTGATTTTTTTTTAGGAATCCTGCGATTTGATTTGAAAAATTATTACTTTTAATAATTTTTTTCTTGCTGAATAAAATTAATTGCTCTCGCTCTGTCTCTCTGTCACTCTCTGTATAAAAAAATTAATAAAAATAAAAAACAAATCTTTATTAAGTGTAATCTTTAAAAAAAGTATAAACATTACTTAAATAAATATTTAGCTAAAATAAACATACACAAATATTATAGCATTGCTTTTTTTGTTTACAGTGCAAGGCAAATGTTATTCTATAAAGCCCTTCAACCCACAAAAGATGCAAACATCAAAGAGAATATGAATTGAATTAGACCAAAGAAAACCAAAGGCAAACAGAGGACTCTCTCATTTTAGAAGTCCACTGTGTGCCAGTGGTGTCTGGCGTATATACCTGAGAGCTCGTGTTTATATCCATCACATATCATTCTCTCCCATCAGCATCTTTTCTTCCCATCTCCCTCTGTGTTTCCCATTATCCTTCTGAAAGCCGCTGACCACTCTCATCTCACCCTTCAATTTGTATGTATGTATTCAAGAGTCTTTCTGAGGATGCATATTTGCGTGAGGATGTCCTATAAATCAGGGAGGAGATCACAATGATGTCACCTTCATTTGCACTGAAACCTAGCCCGTCAATATGAGTCAAATGATATTAGTTTTCCACTGGATTCATAAGACGTGTGTTATGCCCGATGAGCCAGCGTTATTAAAGGCTGTAGGTGGATTTGTTCATCTGAAGGGGAGCAGATGGACACTGGTCCCAGGCCTGTGCAACTGCTGCTGATCCATATCCAAACACAGCAGCCCTCGTCCCTGATCCAGTAGGCATCCCTGGAATTTGGGCCCGCTGCACCCCTCCTGTCCTCCCGCTCACCCTAAAGCCCCACTCCATCTCCTCCTAATCTCCCGCTCAGACACCCTGAATTAACGCCACATTCTCCGCTGATAAGAGTTTAATGCATTTCTCTGAAGCATCGGACGTCCACTGCGCTGATGGGGAACAGACATGTTAAACATCACATCTGTGGTGGTTATTAAAGATCAACATTTGTGATGCTGTTAAAAGTGAACAATTCTTATTATACTATGTCAGTGGTTCTCAAAGTTTTTTTTTCTCCTTTTTTAATATTCTAAATCCTCAATGACCCCTCAGCCCTAAAAAAAACCCCTACCAGACAAGAAGTTAAAAATCAGTTGTTAAGTTTTTAAAAAACGCAAACGCAACGTTTACATGGACATCAGTAATCAAATTATTTGCCTTAATATGAATAAGACAGGCGACGCGGTGGCGCAGTGGGTAGCACGTTCGCCTCACAGCGAGAAGGTCGCTGGTTCGAGCCTCGGCTGGGTCAGTTGGCATTTCTGTGTGGAGTTTGCATGTTCTCCCCGTGTTCGCATGGGTTTCCTCCGGGTGCTCCGGTTTCCCCCACAAGTCCAAAGACATGCGGTATAGGTGAATTGGGTAAACTAAAATTGTCCGTAGTGTATGTGTGTGAATGGGTGTGTATGGATGTTTCCCAGAGATGGGTTGTGGCTGGAAGGGCATCCGCTGCGTAAAACATATGCTGGATAAGTTGGCGGTTCATCCTGCTGTGGCGACCCCAGATTAATAAAGGGACTAAGCCGAAAAGAAAATGAATGAATGAATGAATGAATGAATAAGACATGAGTTAAATGAGTTGCTTTTTGAATGTTCCTTTCATTTCGCGATGCAGGTGTCTATAGTCCTTCTCAGACTCTGTAGGTGCAGAGAATAGTGTCAAACAGCTGTGTGTGTATGGAATTTCTTGTCACAAAATGTTGTGAAAATCCTACACAACGGTAATAGTTTGATTAAAGTGTTTACATGTCTGTACTGCACTTTAATAATGCGACTAAAATTGGGATACTCCACATGTCTTAATTCTATTTTTGTTTAGTTTGATTATGACCCTAATCGGATTAAATTAATCAAAAATCGCTATTTACATGGTAGACTCTTAATCAGAGTATTGTCTTAATCATATTAAAATTGGAGTATTGGTGTCCATGTAAACGTACTCAGTGATGGACAAATTTTAAATGAACAAAAAAGTTGGTTGGTTGACTTGCAAATGTTATGTAATATGTATAAATTTTTTTTTAGAATGCACACCCATCTAGAAATTCGATCCATTGACAATTTATATTTGAATTTTACATATAGAAAAAATCTATACATATATTTTAGTCCCTTTATTAATCTGGGGTCGCCACAGTGGAATGAACCGCCAATTTATCCAGCATATGTTTTACGCAGCGGATGCCCTTCCAGCTGCAACCCATCACTGGGAAACACCCATACACTCCCATTCACACACATACACTATGGACAATTTAGCTTACCCAATTCACCTATAGTGCATGTCTTTGGACCTGTGGGGGAAACCGGAGCACCCGGAGAAAACCCACGCGAACATGGGGAGAACATGCATACTCCACAAAGAAATGCCAGCTGATCCAGTCTATGATCTGAACAAAAACTCCAGACAGTCTGGAAGAAAATGTAAATCCACTTTTTGACGGTAGGTGGTGTTTAAAGAAATGATGTAAGAAATGTGCTTTATGCTGGAAGAGAATTAGTTGTAATTAAATAAATCATATTAAAATGGGCGGTATGGTGACTCAGTAGGTAGCACTAAAAGCTCACAGTGTGTGTGTATGTGTGCGTGCATGCGTGCGTGTGTGTGTGTGTGTGTGTGTGTGTGTGTGTGTGTAAATGAGAGAGTGTATGGGTGTTTCCCATTTTAAGTTCATGAGTGCACTCTCATGTTTGGGTTGCAGCTGGAAGGGCATCAGCCGGTAAAACATATGCTAGAGTAATTGGTGGTTCATTCTTCGGTGTTGATCCGTGATAAAGCAGGGTGAGTGAGTGACAATTAAAATGGTAAAATGATCTGTCCACAATTTCTTTTAACATCATTTTTATCTTTCATTTGTACTTGTAGCTAAAACTAGAGTGACCCCTCATAAATCTTTGGTGACCTCTGTTGGGATCCACAAGTTCAATATTGTTTTATCTGTGGAAATGTATTTTATGTGTAATTTTGTGATGTCCTTGTTATCTTTAATCAAAATAACTTACAATTGCTCTTGCACTGACATTTCTTCCCTAAAAATGCATTTACTGGTTAAAAAAAACAAAAGCAGCAGCATTTTAGACTTTAGATTAATAAAACACAATGAAGTATTTCATTAAAGTAGCAGCATTTTAGATGGTACAGACTTATTTTAACTTTAGATTAGTAAAACACCATGAAATATTCCATTAACATAACATCAAATAACATTAACATTAAATAACTCTAACCACTCTATACCAACCACCAAAAACATGATGTGAATGTGATGTAAAAGTCACATGAGGAATAAAAGCATAGTATTTTAGTAGCATGCCATGTCATATTTTTACAGAGCTATACAATCATCTAGAGGAATGATTATTTTACCAAATTAATTTAGAGGAATCATTTAGAGGATATTTATTTTACAAAAAATAACAAACACATCTGCCATGCTATTAGACATGTTTCTATTCATTTTTAGACACCGCAATGCCAATCTTTTAGCTTCAAAAGAGGTAATAAAATGTTCTGATTAACTTTTTTCCAGCTGTCCTATACTTTATGTAAACAAGTGTACAAGGCTACAAATCAATCTGTTATCCTGCTAGCTTAGCATTCACTAGCAGAAAAAATAAAATAAAAATAGATAAACACTATTATGTTAGGCTACTATGTCTTTTGGGACATTTTGGATATTACCATGACGCTGGCACATAACCTTCTTGCATGGGTGACCATAATTCCACTAAAACAGCAGAACTTAAAAAGCAGAACAAATCCGCTTCTCCGTGTGCTTGTTTTTCATTCGCAGAGATTAGCTTAGCCTAGCATCTAACTCAATAAGCGAGTGGGCCAAGAACTGTGAGTCACCAGAACAAACAAAGAAACACCCTCCGCTGTATATACACTCACACGGACACACACAAATACACACAGAGAACAATTACAGGAGACCTGTTGGTACTCTGAGAGCAGCGTCGGTGCGATGTTTACCAACGGATTTAGGAGTAAATCTGCCCCCTACATTCCTATTGAGATTCAGACTGAGCCTTAAGAGAGAGCAGGATTACTGGCCAGTCTCTATAGACCCCACTGTACACACAGCACTCGGCCTTAAAAAAAAAAAAAACTGCCACAAAAGACAGACACAGAGAAAAAGAGATTAAACCATTAAACGTTGAATTTGCTGCACTAAATTTTAGAGGCAGAGTTTCTTTTTTTCAAATTTGTTATCGAATATCTTGGTGCAAATGTCTACTTATTACTGTCACTTGTCACACTATGACAGTTCAGGGCTATAAAGATCCAAAAAAGACAAAAGAACATCATATAAAAGCACCATAAAAGTAATTCAGCGCGCTATATATTATGCTTTCCAAAGCCGTATAATGGTTTCAGACGAATGAAATTCAAAAGATTACAAGCAAAAAAAAAAACGTTTTTATTTACATTCTTTTGAAGAGCATGTTGAATTTTAAAAGTATATTTTGAAAACGTACACTTTGAAGACTGCATTTGGTCATTGTTTGTTAACATGAACTAACGATGAGTAATAATTCCACAGCATTTAATCATTTGAACATTTAGCCTACACAAATAAAATCCAATAAGTAAATAGAATCCGGAGTCGGATACAAAATAAGATATTTAAAAGAATTCTGTTTGATGGTACCCATTGACTTCCATAGTGTGTTTTTTTGGAAGTCAATGGGTACCATCACCCAGCATTTTTTGAAATATCTTCTTTTGTGTTCAGCCAAAGAATTAAAATTATAAAGGTTTAAAACCACACAAGGGAGAGTAAAAGGTGAGATAATTTTAATTTTTAGGTGAGCTATCCCATTAAATATACTTTTATATATAAAAGTTAACAAACTTAACCATTTTTTTGCAAATTTAAGTGGATTGAACATAAAATAATTAAGTTGTTCCCCAAAAAAACATAAGAATTGTGATGTTTTTAAATAAGTAGTTTGAACGAGCAGCAAAAGTCATTTTTTGAGTAATATTACAAAGTCAGTAGGGTTATTTTGTTCTTTTAAATCTTAGTCATATAAATTTTAATTGATTTGAGGTTGAGCAAATGTTAAATGTACTATGACCTTAAGTTGTTATTTAGTTGTGATGAGTACAGTCACAGGTGTAGTATGATCTGCAGTAATTCTACAATAAATGACCATCATGCTAGCAGTGAGTTATGAGGCAGAATGCAAATACAGCACTAATCTCCAGTGCATACACTGTTTACTGTTATTGCACATGCAAATATTCAGTTTTAACCATATACCAAAAGACTGGGTGGGAGAGTTTCAGTATGTCCTTGTGTATGAGTGTTTGTCTTTGAAGAAGCGCCAACCATGTCACACTTAACAGCCAATCCAATAAGCTGGTGACATCATCCTTTTAAATATTTCACAGCTCTCTAAAGTTATTTCAGTTCTAGCGGATCTTTTGTGAAAAAAAAAAGCATTTTTCCTTTGAGCTTCTCAAAATTTGGTTTGCACGTCATGAGTTCAAGACTAGAACTTCTGAACAGCTAAACTTCACTTTTGTACTAAAAAAGTAACTACTGAAAACACAAAGATCATTATGTTTTAACATTAAATAAGTCAAAAGGACATCTACTGTATTTGCATGGATCATTAGCCTCGTTCTTGTCTTTGAGGAACATAAATGTCTGAAGGTGAATGTCATCAACTACAGTATAGTTTGATTTAAAAATGATAAATGACTTGGCTGGATGCTGGGAAGGAGGAGGATTTGATTTGGGGTGTTAGTGTGAGTCATCTGTTCACTCCTGTTTTATCTTAGAGATTTATGTATGAGATTGTAGCAGATTGCTTTACTGTGTTAGTAGTATGCATGCAGCACAGCGGAAATAAGAACAATTCAACTATGTTTTAGGTATATCTTCACTCAAAAAAATAGTTTTGCTGCTTGTTCAAACTACTTTTGCTGCTTGTTTAAAATGAGATTACTGAGATTTTCACACAACCATCTATAGTGTTTACAAAGAATGAGTGTCAATTCTGTGGGTGAAAATGCCTTGCTGATCCTAGACGAGAATGACCATACTGATTCAACTCATAGGAAGGCAACAGTAACTTGTTACATCTGCAATCCGCAGAAGAGCATCCCTGAATGCACAACACGTCCAACTTTAAAGCAGATTTGGAAAGCAGCAGAAGAAGAGCACAAGAGTGACACTCTTGTCAGCTAAAAACAGCAAACTAAGGTTACAATTCACATAGACTCACTAACAAAAAGACTGAAAATGGTTACCTGGTCTGAGGAGTACTACATTCTTAAATAAGGAATTGATTATGCTAATTGTTGAGCATAAGTGTGCTGTGCAGTGCACTCTTTTGACTCATTAATTGTTCAAAAAGACTTACAAATACACAAGCCTGTTTAATTCAGTTAGGCAAATCCATCACTGATCAAACTCACTAAATCCATCAGACAGGCTTCTAAATCCAACAAATGACTCACTGAACTATAAGTTCCATCTAAATGAATCATTAGTCTTCTTTAATATAATTCACAATAATATGCCAAAAAAAAAGAAATTTTCCCCTCATATTCTACAATTAATGGAGGGTACTGACATTGATTATACTTCTGTTGATCCTTTTTACCTCTCCTTTCTCTATGTATGTGAAATATGGATTGCTGAAAGGTGTGCATTAAATGCTGTGCACTGCAGATATGCATCTTCTGGAAGAGTGTACAGTGTACATTATATCCTCACATACTCTGCTGTTTGAATATACACTCCCACTAATACAACAGGATACCCTTGCTTTTGATTCGTCTTGTTCATAAATCCAGCCTGCTACCGCATATCCCACATGCAGCTACTGCTGAATGATTCATTTTCATAGTTATGAAAGAGAAAGAGAATCTTGGCTCTTCCACAAGACACATGAGAATTATTATTGAGGTTTATGTAAACTCATAACCTTGCTCTCGGTCAGAATTAATCTATGATTATTATGCATGTTTACACACTAGGATTCTTAACGTACCCTACACATACACACACGTTTTATGAAACGTAAGCAGATTAAAGCCAATTTTCAGCTTGTTCAAGTTCTATTTTTAGCTGTTGGATTTTTCAGTTTAAACCTCAGTGATCAGGCCAACATCAAAAAGAAATGGTGATAGAGGAGGGAGCGAGGGCAAAAGAGAAAGAGAGAGAGAGAGAGAGAGAGAGTGGGGTTTGAAAGTGACATGCAATCTGCTGCATTTGAGAGAGAGAGAGAGGGAGGGAGAAAGATGAAACAGATTGAAAGAGGCTGAGTGAGGACTCTTCTCTTACTACTAATGACTGAGGGGGTGGACAAAAAGCTGCTTCTCATTCCCCGTTCACTGTTTCTTTACTCACAAACTTGCCATCACCACATTTTATATCCCTTTTGTTCAGCACTTTTACACACACATACACACACACTAACGCACGCAGATATGAGGATGTAATTTAGTAGAGCTGATGGTTTGTTTTATCTGATTGGATGAGATACCTGGATTAGATGAAGCAGTTTATCATTCACTTTTGGGTTATCTTTTTGGCCTTTTTCAGAAGCAGTGTAAAAGGTTATCACAGATTATTGTAAATATTCAAATTGTCATGGATTAATGAACAGTCTGATTTACTATTGCTTGGTAAAATTTAGTGGGCAAAATCAAATTAGAATCTGCATATATTTAAGAGTGAAAAGGCAAAAAAGGATCCTCAACCCAGAATGAGCTCAATTTTAAGTTGAGAAAGTGAATTTACTGGGCTGTCCAGTTGAAGGCTGGTTGGTATGAGTGACTTCTGTCTGAGCTGTGACTTTTACTTCACCGTGCTATAGAAAAAATAGAGCTTTCTTTGGGTGTCACAAAATGACTTTTGTTGCTGTAATTTAATGTATTCACATTGATTCAATTAAATTCAAACCAAATTTGTAGTTTTTCAAATGGTTTGCAACTTTTCTGTTTTATTTTACAAAAAAATTATTTTTGTTTTGTGTTTACACATTGAAATATTGCCTTTCACTGACAATATCTGTAATAAAGGAAAAAAAAATCATAAAAATATGTGATAAATAAATAAATGCAGATCTGTGGAAACACGTCTCCTGCATAAGTTAGAAAAAAATCATGCTTTAATAAATAACAATGACAATGACTTAAAGTGGAACTTAATGTCTTACTAAGTCTTATTTATGATCAGTCAAGATATATCAATAATCTAATAACTGGTTAACAATAGGTGAATTGCAATAAAAAGGCATATTTATGACAGTAAGTATAACAAGTCAGTACTTTATGCTGTCAAGACATAAAGTCTACATTATTATACTTATAAGATGTAATAACATAATAATATATGGCAATGTAAATAAAATATATGCCATATGAGTTAATGTTTGGATTTTACATACATAAAACATACGTCATACATGCAACATATATTTCAAAATATAGCAAAAATGCCCATTTACTGTACAGAAATCTCTTCAACCACTGGTGTTACAAATATCCACATATATGTTCAAACATATTAGATATAATTTTATGTATGTATGGCCATATATGTGATTTACAGTGCCTATAGAAAATCATCATACCCTGTGAAAATCTTGGGATAAAGTTGTAGAAGGGCACAGGTTAGAAGAAGGCTACAAAAGAATTTCAAGGGCTTTGGAATGTGATTTGATTTCAGGCAGTATGACAAATAAAGTTATTATTTTAAAAAAGGTATGATGATTTTCTACAGGCACTGTACATATGAATTATTTATCTCGTAGTAAAATAGGTTTCCACAGAAGCCAATTCATTTCGATATGTACCATAAAAAAATCTATATTTTAAATATAATATCTAAAAATCCTCAAAATATGCACTGACTAGAACTCCATGGTGTTTCCTCCACCTGCGCTGACTCTCAATGAAATATACGATGTTTCAAAACAAATTTGAACTGAACCGACAACCATTTTCACCTGCTGTGAGTCTGAGTGCAAAACACTCTCCCCCTCATTCAAGACCTGTTTGAACCTGTTGATCGGGTGCACATGTTTGTGTCAGTTTGGCAACTTTATTTTGACTGCCTCCTGTCACAAAGCTCATCAGCAGCTCGTGTTAAACGAGTCTAACAACCGTTGCGACCCTCCCACCGACCTCTAACCCCCACACCGCCAGAGAAACAGCAAGCCGAAGAGCCTGTGAGAAAACGCAAGCGAGACCCGAAAGAAAGATCGTCCGGAGGGGATGAAAGAGCAGAGATTAGCTCTAAATAAACTCTGTCAGGCAGAAAACGGTAGGAGGCTGACAACGAAGCAACCTCAGTCCCAAATCTCTCTTTCTGTTTAACACAGTCTCTCTCCCTCCCTTTACTTTCTGGCAAACAATAGTAGGAGGTGCGAACTGCAGGCCTGGTGAAGGTGGACTGTATAGGGATTAGGGCTTTTGTTGGCAAAATACAAATTACACATCTCCCAGTACTCTCTTTCACTCAATTCTTTTGTGTGTGTGTGTCTTTCTCTCCGTTCTGAGCTTCTCCCAGCGGTTTGCATCAAAACTTTCCTTTCACTTTTCATCTATCTCGACTCCCCCTCAAAAAAAAAGGAGCCACCAAAAAGAAGCTGAGAATGATGACTTCAAATGAGGCCATCGCAATTATGACATTTCTCTGCGTAATCGCCACTCATCCTTTAAGATCTGAATTGCTCCACTGTGTAATTACCCCACAAATAAGAGCGTGTTGAAATTACTGTATTGCGCACATGCGGTTACCGAGCACAGGATATGCAGGACATGCAAGCTGAAACCTAAAATCCACTGCACAGAAATGTGGGAAGCTGACTTTTTTTTGCCTGCATGGTCTGGAATGAAATACAGAAGATTATGTGTACACACTAAGCAGGGGTACCGACTAATGAACAGGATCAGCTATATTCAATTTAAACTGAGAGGATGATGAATCACAGTGTTCCAGGGATTTTAGATGTACACTTTTTTAATATAGTTCATATTTTTTCAACACTGTTTATTAACAGCAAAATATATTTCATTATTGCATACACTAACACCAGATGTTTTCAGATAACTGTGATAATACGAAGGTGTGCAAATGTGGCAAAAGACTGCAATATAACGACTTCCGATGCGATAAAATAATCAGCGTCTTCATCATTAACCACCCGCAAACTAGATTATTATGCGGAAAATGTGCTGAAATAGCTCTGCAACGTAATTATGTAAATAAAGTAATTAAATGAAGCACAAACAAACTCAGTTCTATGTAAATTAGGCATCTTATTTGGGAAATTCAGCATATTTTCTTGGTGGAGTTAACATTGTGCTATTACTGGCCATGGAAAGCAGGTAGTAAACTAAATTTCATTTTCAGTAGATAGTAAATCATTTAATTGATCATCACACAGTGTTGGGGGAGCAACCTTACAATTTCCTACATTTCCGAGCTCACTGGTTAGTCCTATTTGAAGTTATCTTAACCGCAGTAAAAAGCTGATTTGTAAGCATATTTCATGAGTTACGTATGCTCTGAAGCTCAATATTAAACTTAAAGGTCCCGTGAAATGCTTTGAAATGTACAGTTTTTATTCGATGTTCGACCTAATCTCAACTGCAAGCTTTAGATGTTTAAATTAGTTTTATATTTTCTAAATGCGAATTTTGTCATTGTTTTGGAGCACACTAGCTAATAGATATCCTTGAAGCCAACAGACTGAAACTAACATCTAAAAAAATATTTTAATTTCACAGGACCTTTAAATGATATATCTGGAAAAAAAAACACTGATCAAAATTACAGAACGCCTTCAGATTCCTCAAAGTTACTGGTGTTAAACACTGACAGACTTTTCAAGATGGTCATTCTAAAGAGACTGAAACTCTCAGCAGGTTTTCCAAATGAAGGCCACATAATGACCCTTTTAGCCATAGCAAGAGAAGCTGGTTGGTCTAAATCTGTGAATTTGTAGAAGTAGAATAATACCATTCAATTCAATTCAATTCATGTTTATTTATATAGCGCTTTTCACAATGTAGATTGTGTCAAAGCAGCTTAACATAGTTCCAGTAAAGTCCAGATTTCAGAGTTGAAGTTCAGCTTAGTTTAGTTCAGTGTGGTTTAAATTTCACTGCTGAAAGTTCAAACACTGTAGAGCAAATTCACCGAAGCTCAGCTCCACAAGTCCCGGTCCAAGCAAGCCAGTGGCGACAGTGGGGAGGAAAAAAAACTTCACCAATTGACGAAGTGAAGGGGAAAAAAAAAAAACCTCGAGAGAAACTAGGCTCTGTTGGGCACGACCATTATTCTTCTGGCCAAACTTCCTGTGTGGAGCTGCAGTCTAGGTGCCGGAGGCTGGAGAAGCTGGACGTCCATCGTGGAGAAGCTGCAGGTGTGAGTAGGGCACCGGCAGGAGGTCAGGTTGGCCCACAGGATCAATGCGGGGACTCCACTGTGCAATTTTCATACATTTTTGAGCGAATTCTGACTTGTGAGACTTTTTTTTACTTTGAAAGGAAACTCATGATCAGCAACTGAATGGTCAAATAATTTTTCAGAAATGTCCGAAATGTGGTTGGCCTTGGTCAGTGTTTGTGCCTTCACTGCAAATGTGCGAAAACAGAAACAGACACACACTTCTGTGTTCACAGGTCTCTGATGGTGGAATATTAAAGGATACCACTTGAGCTTCACACTACGTGATGTTTTATAAACAAATTTCGGCAGGAGCGTGCACAGTTTTGACTGGGATAATTCATTATTGACAATCATTCTACTATCCAATCAGCATAAGACCAAACCCCTATAAATAGTCAAGCATGTCCTACCTCTGTTTTCTTTCGATTTTCAGCATCCCTTCACCACACCAACTCCACACCTTTAAACCCAATTCCTACATATCGGAGCAAGGAGAGCACTCTGAGGCCAGGCTAGACACTGTGCTCGGACCCCTATCTCTCTCTTAATGCTGATGAGGGGAATAACATGAGTTATTTGTGGGTGTCTTTCCCAGTCATTCAGTCAAATTCTGTAAGTATGAACTCATGAATTCTCATTCTGTGGCTTAAAGGCACCATATTTGCCAACTGCCATTAAATGAAAAAGAAGAAGAAGAAGGTTGTATGATGTGTTGATTTCACATGTATAGTGTGAGCAGTCAAGTCACTGCTCAGCAATCTGACCTTATAGTGTGAGGACATAAATCTTTAGCTTTGGGTTCAAATCACATGTGATACACTCATACAGTGTGAGTTAGTAACTACTATGTACTTGCATCAAAAAAATAAATACAATGCACTCAGTGTTCATAATGTATTGCAAAACACTTCTGGAGCTCTTGAGGTAGGATATGGGTAGCGTTAGGGACAGGTTTGGTGGTATGGGTAGGTTTAAGGGTGGGTTAAGGAGAAAGGGATTGGTCAACAGTGTAATTAAAGATAAATTACATATGTGATGACATGCACGTATTTAATCAATCATATTTACAATGTAAAAACATGTATTTCACAATAAGTACATTGTAACTGATTAATTTTAGTGCAAGTACATATTAGTTAAGGCCACCTAATATAAAGTGGGACCGTAACTGAAATCTGAAATCTCACAGAAATCACACAGAAGTCGCACAGTGTGTCGCACGGTCCAGCCTAACTCATTCAAGTCCACCAATGAAGGCTGACTATGAAAGACAAATGCATGAGAGGACAAGATAATGAGCAGAATCTCAATGGCCAATTTCAAATTATAGTGTTTCAAATAATTTGGTCTGAAAGCCCACTGCAGTGACTAATCCTCCCATCAGTAGAAAGAATCAAAAGACAAGACTGACCTTTGCTGAGTATGCTTGTTGTAAGGACAGAGAACTGGTCCAAAGTTCAGTCCAGCACAGAATATGAAAGGTGCATCAATACTCTCAAATTCTAGCATTATTATTTTGTCTTTTTGTCTTTGATTAACATTTTGTTTTTACACAATTTAGGTGTAGTGTTGGCTAAAATATTTGTATGTGTCACAGCCACAATAGTCATTCCCCCTTGCTTCCACTATATTTCCTACTTTTTGTTGTTGTTTTTTTCACATTATGTAAAGTACTGAACAAATATTCTAACATAGCATTGAAGCAACATCAGCTATGAATATGGGTGCTTAAAAAAAAAAAAAAGGAAGCTGAATATAGTTCACTGTTAGATTCTGAATTCATAAGACACTTGCATCCTGTTTGAACCACAGCGCACAAACCTTACAACACAAATAGCATTAGCAAATAAATGCCACAATCTTAGTAAATGTACCCATAATATGTGCTTGTTTAGGAAATTGAATATGGCTTGAGTAAAGACAGCATTGCCTCCTGTTGACTGATGGGTTTGTGTGGGTGTACGAAGCAGAAACTAGCGTATCCTGCATACACTTATGAAATCAGGAACGCATGCAGACACTCACAGAGATGGAGGTGCAGAGGGAAGAGCTGTCTGAGCCTCTGTAAACCTTTCACCTCTGTGCCAACCTGAGAGAAAGCTGTTGGATGCCAGATTGTCTAGGTCTGTGTTTTTTCTCCTAGTCTTGGGCATTAGACACTCTTTGAAGAGCCCACTGACTGATGAAGACCAGGTGTGACTATGTGTCTGAGTGTGTGTGTGTGTGTGTGCGTGTGTGTGTGTGTGTGTAAAAGAGACAGACAGATATAGAGACAGAGAGAGAGAATGAGAAAGGAAGGAAACTTGAGTATGCAGTAAACTAGAACTGTTAGTAATAATGACTGTTATATAAGTGTGTAATTATATATGTTTAATTTTTTTTACAGAGTTTATGATGTTTGTGTGTGTGCATTTCAGAAAAATGAGTATACAGTACATCTGAAAATTAGGTCTCTTAATATATATATATCACTGCTGAAAGTTCAAACACTGTAGAGCAAATCCACCGAAGCAAAGCTCCACAAGTCGCGATCCGAGCAAGCCAGTGGAAAAAAATTCATTATTGATGAAGTGAAGGGAAAAAAAACCTCGAGAGAGACTAGGCTCTGTTAGGCACGACCATTTTTCATCTGGCCAAACTTCCTGTTCAGAGCTGCAGTCTAGGCGCTGGAGGCTGAAGAAGCTGGACGTCCATCGTGGAGAAGCTGCAGGTTGGTTAGGTTGGCCCGCAGGATCAAAGTGGGGACTCGTTTATCACAGTGGTCATTCAGGAATCAGTCTCATGCACTCCATTTCTCCATGACGACCACAGCATCAGCTCGGTATACGACCTGGTCCAGGATTATGGATACCTTGGGATCATCTCTTCACAGGCCTTGGATCACATCAATGGCGCTGCATAGTCTCTAGGGACCTCGGAATGAGTATCCCCAGGTGGAAATAGAGAATAAAGAAAATAATTAGCGTAGCTGCTGTTCATAGTGTATTGAAACGAGATGCAAAAATGGAGTGTTATAGATGAAAATAGCAGTTAAATAAACAAACATAGAAACAAACATGTAAAGCATATGAGAGTTTCTAACATAATGTCTGGTGTATTGAGGAGTGTGTCCTACAGGTGATGTCGAGCCAGCTCACCTGCGTGGAGCACATTCATGCATCATACTGTTATGCGATGCATTGAGTGTATGTGTATTTAAAGCTTTATAGGTAAAAAGCAATATTTTATAATCAATACAGAACTTAACAGGCAGCCAGTGTAAGGAGGATAAAATTGGGGTGATATGATCATATTTTCTAAACCTGGTAAGAACTCTGGCAGCTGCATTTTGTACTAGCTGAAGTTTATTAATAGCGGATGCTGGGCAACCAGCGAACAGAGCATTACAGTAATCCAGCCTAGAAGTCATGAAAGCATGAACTAGCTTTTCTGCATCTGAGATGGATAGCATACTTGGTAACTTAGCGATATTTCTCAGATGAAAGAAGGCGGTTTTTGTGACATGGGAGATATGATTTTCAAAAGTTAAATTGCTGTCTAGTATAACACCCATATCTTTTACAGTAGAGCTAATGCTAACTTTGTGTCCCTCTAATTGCAGGTCGAGTTGTGAGATCTGCTGTGTACAGGATTTAGGCCCAATAAGTAATAATTCTGTTTTGTCTGAATTTAAGAGAAGGAAATTGTTGGTCATCCAGTCTTTAACATCTTTAATACATTCAGTTAGCTTAGACAGTTCAGACATCTCATCAGGTTTTGTTAAAATATATAATTGAGTATCATCTACATAGCAGTGAAAGCTGATCCCGTGTCTTCTTATAAGGTCTCCCAGGGGTAGCATGTATATTGTGAACAGCAAAGGGCCTAAAACTGATCCTTGAGGCACCCTATACTGTACTGGCCTGACCTGACCTGTGAAAGCTGTCCATTTATATTCACAAACTGGTAACGGTCAGTTAAGTATGACTTAAACCATTGTAGAGCCTGTCCCTGGACACCTGTAGAATTTAAGCAATCTATGAGGATATTGTGGTCGACGGTGTCAAATGCAGCACTGAGATCAAGTAAAACTAATAACGAGATGCACCCTTGGTCAGCAGCTAAGAGTAAATCGTTGGTTATTTTCACTAATGCGGTTTCTGTGCTGTGATGAGGCCTGAGAGCTGACTGAAACACTTCAAAAACATTGTTCATCTGCAGAAAGGAGCATAATTGGGCAGAAACAACTTTTTCTAGTATTTTAGACATAAATGGAAGATTTGAAATAGGCCTATAATTAGCTAAGTTGCCGGGGTCCAGTTGTGGTTTCATAATAATAGGCTTAATAACAGCTAGCTTGAAAGGATTTGGAACATGGCCTAAAGATAGAGAAGAGTTGATGAGGTTAAGAAGAGGTTCTCCTATTACAGGTAGCAATTCTTTCAGTAATTTAGTTGGAA
>CAIGQV010003909.1:26445816-26456555 GCA_903798115.1 Danio jaintianensis
TGTGTGTGTGTGTGTGTGTGTGTGTGTGTGTGTGTGTGTGTGTGTGTAGCAGACAAAAACAGCTTTCAGCAGCATTGTGTAAAAACTAAGCTTTATTTCATTGCAACTGCACCCACATTTACAGACTTGTATAAACACACACCCAAATAGAGATGTGTTAAATTAAACAAGGTCATGTCTGCTTTTTTGCATGTCCTCAAGGGTGTACAAGAATCAAAGCCATATAAAGCTGTCTGAGATTATTAAATTACAAATCATTTAAAATTGTTTTTTAAAATGCATGTGCCAGGTTTTCAGAAATGTAGTCTTTGTTGGTTTCATACATTTTTAAAACATCATAAATGTCAAGTGGCATAACCATCAAGTAAAACTATTAAAATACTTTCCTTGCACCTTGAATACATGTGCACACCTTAATCATTAAGGCTTTTTACAAGGTAAAATTCATAAAAAAACATCTATTTTCAAAATGATTTTCTGAAGGTTACAGATGACCCAAACGATATGTGCTGTTTCATAAATACTGTATATAATCAATTAGTGAAACATGCTGTTGTATGAGTATGTCGTGGGAACGATATACATATTTTTCCCCATTTATGAAAAAAAATCTGAGCTTGACCTTGACTTGACTTATACTGACTTTTTTCATAAAGTGGGGAAAAATATGTACAGTATCATACTCACAACATGCTAACCCAGTAATACAAATTTGACCAATTCATTCCCTTGGTTTAAGTGAATCGTGTGCACATAATGCAACACAGGCTCATTGGAAATACATGCTTCAGCTTACATATTTTGTGTGAAGTGTGCTTAAACATAAGTTTGACTGCAGTTTCTAGGTAAAATGAACACTACAGTATGTGTTATATGTATATGTTGACAGTATGACGCAAGTAAGCTTTTTTCCTTTCCACACTAAGGATTTTTACATGGACATATTATCAATAAATAAAGGATTATTTTCTTTGCACAACACTAAATAAATACCACATGGACAACTTTTCTGTCGTGGTCAGTTTGCTCAGTAGCTTGTAATGCAGAAACTCAAATTTAAGTCCGGTGAAGCACAGTTATGCAAAAAAGACAAAATCTATTTAAAATAAAGGTAAAACTACAGTATGTGGTTGCAGTACTCTCTTATGTTTGCTTTTGAAAACACTATTGGTTGGGTTTAGAAAAGGGTTTAGGTCAGTGGTTCACTAAGCAAACTGTACAACAAGCCCTCCTTTCTAATAGACATGTACAATCAGGATGTGTGTCTGAAACGTCTAACAAAACGTACCCTAAGGACCATGCAAAAATGTATACAGCACCTTTTAGTGGATTAGTCATCTGAAACCTGCAATGAAACTTACCTAGAGCAACGTATTTCACATTTTGCAAAAATTTACGCTAAAGCACATATTTTCAATAAGCTGTAAAAATGTACTAACCCTTTAATTCAAATATGTCAAATCCAGTTCCTGGAGGGCCGCAGCTCTGCACAGTTTAGTTCCAACCCTGCTTCAACACACTTACCTGTAGGTTTCAAACAAAACTGAAGGACTTAATTAGTTTGATCAGGTGTGTTTAATCAAAGTCCCTTTAAGGCAAGTCATTTCACTCGGCGGCCATCTTTGAAACGCCTCTCAGGCAGTATGCTCGGGCATTCTGTCTGAATAGGGAAACATCAAATTCTCCAAAACTGTTTGCCAAGCTAACGATTACATTACATATTAAGAATCATCAATTAGTATTATTACTAATATCAGTAGTGGTAGATGCTGTAGGAGTAGTTGTTGTCGGTGTAGTAGTATCAGTAGTAGTAGGTGTTGTAGTAGTAGTAGTAGTAGTAGTAGTTGTTGTTGTTGGTGTAGTAGCATCAGTTGTAGTAGATGGTGTTGTAGTATCAGTAGTAGTAGTCGTTGTAGTACTATCAGTAGTAGTAGTTGTTGTTGTAGCAGACATAGTAGCAGTAGACAGTAGACATGTAGTAATAGTTGCATTAGTCATTTCTATAGTAGTAGTTGGTGTAGTCAGTATTACTGTTGGCCTTTTTTATTTTTATTTCTTTCATTATTACTATCATTATCTTACTTTCATTATTGTCACTCCCCACCACTGATTGGTCCCTTTCTATCCATGTTTTATTTCTATCTATGTTATTTGCTTCATTTACGACTGTTATACATGCTGTTTATGTATATATGTATCTTTTTTTTCTTTTCTTTTTCTCTTTCTCTTATGTTTGTACTCTGACATGTTCACCTAGTTACCTTTACATGCACACACATGCACACACGCACACAAACACACACACACACACACATGCAAATATGTGCACCTGACTGTATTGTTGTTGTTGTTGTTTTTTTGTTTGTTCATCTGTTTTTGTTGTTTTGTTCTCTTTGTATGTGATCCCAATTTATGTATCCCTTGCATATTCTAATAAAAAAAATTAAAAGAAAAGAAAAGAATCATCAATAAAATTAAACAACAACCTTCTCATAAGTTTTGTTTCTTAACGTCCGAATCAAACAAAGTCTGCATTTTTTTGTGGGTTTGTGGGCGTTTGAGTAGTTGCTGCGGTCATGTTTGACAGGACGGACTGTACCTTGCGTTTGTTTCATACAGATTACAAAACCAGAAAACTTTTGTTTTCAAGTGTAGTGGGTTCGTTTAAAAGTACATATTTCATGTTTTATTTGGATATTTTTCTTATGTCTGTGAAGCAAGTATTCGCTGAGATTCCAGTGTGTTTGTTGACACACTGTCTGGTCCGAGCCCCTTCCCTGGAGATTCGTCAGTCTATAGCGAACAATGATTGGCTACTGTACTAGTAGGCGGGGCTTTATTCATCATATTGACCATTACATTTTTCCCCATTTAAAACTATACGAGTGACACGTCTTGTGTTTTCTATAGTCTTTGGTTTAATTAGGGTTGGAACTAAACTGTGCAGAGCTGCGGCCCTCCAGGAACTGTATTTGACACCTGTGCTTTAATTAAACAAAGCTTGCACACACTAACCTACATATTATTACATACGGGTGTTATCTGGGATTATTAAACGGCTGTCTGGAATACTTGATTCTGATTGGTCAGTCGTAACACTGCAAGATATGTTATTCCAAGATAACAACACAAGGTCATCTGGGGTACTATGAATCTTCTTGATCATCAGAGAAAAGAGACAAAGCACAACGCCTCATAATCTGATGGCCACATCCACCCGGGGGAAAACAATCCAACCCAGGCTTAGGAGATATGTGCCCAGGGCTACATTTTTGAGAACTGACTAATATGTACTCTGGGCTATGTCTGCTTGCATTTTTTCAAATCCACTAGAGGCCGCCGTTTACATTTTTTATCATCTCAAATACTTAACTCGGGCACATTTTCTCATACTTGCCATTTCTCGTAAATCCACCAGAGGCTAGTGTGTACATTTCTGCCAATCTCAACAGCAATCTACTGGGCAAACCAGTCATTGCCGGAAAAGCCGGAGGTAAACAGTCAACGATACTGCACTGTAGTGTTCGTTTTTTACACAATATGCAGCCATTATGTACCCCCAGTCACACAAAAATATGTCCCTGGGCACATATTCACAATGAGCCTGTGTTAAAACAATCCAACCCGCTACATTGACTTGTCAATGAACAATGTCTAAAAACTGCTATGTGACAAGGTGAACAGTAAACAAGCTTAAAAAAACATAGAACTACATTTTTATAAGAGGTCAACTCCTCAAAAATGAGCATTTAAGGGCACAAAAGTACAGTGATGTAATATTAGAGAACTCCCCTAACACCCAGCTGGTATGAAACACAATTGAAAAAATGCTTTAAAACTTTTTTAACAAAACTATGGCTTCGCATCGGGTTGTTGATAAACCTGTTGGGCTTTATTCTGCGATAACAACCTCCTGGATGTACTTTATACCTAACATAACATACATTGGAATGTCGTGGTTAACCAATCAGAATCAAGCTTTCCAGAGAGCTGTGTAATAAAAAGTTGGCATCGGCCAGTGTAACACCCCCTAAATCGAGCTAATGGGGTGTCAAATTAGTTTATCATTGCCACGATTTAATAAAAATGAGGTACTAAAGTAGTAAATTGTGACTAAGAATTACTAAAACAAGGGAATGAATTTTCCCTTCAGTAAATGAGAAGTCAAGGAAGTGCTATACTGTATGTCCAAATTGAGTCAATTTTAAAAAATGCCTTTTTAAATGAGTTTATGACTTACAGTAATAACAGTTTCATGGTCACATGTGTGTCATATAAAATTAAAAACTTCACGGTCAAACAAACACATTTTCTTAAAACAATTGTGGTTGAAATACAACATGTCTCATTGTTTAAAATGTCACATCAGTTCCAACTACACAACAGTTTTTTTTTCTTTCTTCAACAATGAGTGCTGCCTCAGCCTTGCACACAGAAATATTATCCAAACTGTGGTTTTGAGAAAATTCACCGTGCACATCCTTATGAGCCAGAAATGTTGTGCTGGCTGGGAATATCACATCCTCAGCAGGACCTGTCACAGAACAATAGGTGTGATTGAATTGAACGGCTGGGATTTGAGAGGTGACACTATAAAAATTGCAATAGCGCAGTGTAATAGTGATTTACAGTCCGGAAGGCAAATGTCTACACAAACATGCATGTTACGCGAAGCCACTCACACACACAGGGAGAAGCGAATTCTCTCGCTTTTTCTCACACGTACTGTGAAGAAGTGTCTCATTGTTCTTTCCAGTGCCCGGGGGTGAAAGGTCGAGTGGAGTAAGTACAGTTATCAATCAAACCCTAAGCACCGAGACTCTCTATGCTGTTCTGTTCTGCTTGCTGCAGGGTTTTTACAGACGTTCCCTGGCAGGTGTCAAATACCAGCAGTGCGAAATAATTACTGTCCCGCTGAATTCAGCTCCACTTACTGGCTTTCCACACCTCCGGTACACCCCCCACACCCCCCCCATCTTTCACTCCTCCACTCAATCCGGTTGTGCTGCACTTAAACAGCTCTTCTACCCAAGCCTTACTGAAGTGGATGGTCTCTCAAGTAAAGAGCTTCTCTGTCAGTATCTGCTTGCATGTGTGTGTGTGTGTGTGTGCACGTTTCTGAAATGTGCATATACCTGTGTGTGTTGAGTCTCTGAGGGAGTGTCTTATTACCGGAGCTGTTTTAGTGAAGCAGCATGAGTGTGTGTGTGTGGCTCTGTGAGTGTACGTGTGTGTGCTGTGGATTAATGTCACTTTGGGAGTATTGCATGACCAAGGCCATAACATACAGTAGCACATGCGTCTGCCAGTTACTCCTGAAATACTGCGTCCCAATGGAGAACATAGTGTGTGTGTTTGGACACAATTAGTAGGCCTTTGTGGGAGCTAAAGTTTGTGAATAATGTGAAATCAATAAAACAGTTGTATTATTCATGTTGAGTTTGTGTGTTTGTGGTTCTGAGCATGTGATGTGGTGACAGGAATGGGATTTTTTTTTTAGAAATGGATTATGGGTCTAGACAGGTAAAAATTCAGTTGGAAAATGGTGATTTTTTTGGGTGAATAGTTTTTTCAAAGGCATTTCCTTTTAAATACCATGTGTGTGCTAATAAAGATTATAGGGTCAGCTATGATTTCATGCTGAGTTTAATCCAAGCTCTATCAGCAGCATCTGTGTAATGCTGCTAATTACTGCAGAAGATTAAATGAAAAAATGAGTAAACAGTTAACCATTCATTGTAGAAGTACGTGAGGCAGTGTGCAATAGATGCCAGTGAAAATATTTTCAGGCAATTGACATATTAGTGTATTTTTAGTAACTACATATTAATTATACATTTTTTTTAAATTTATTTGCTTGTTTGTTTTTTGTTTGTTTGAACAGTAATTTTGTACAATATGCACAATTTACTATAAGGTTCCATTAATTAATGTATTTACAAATATAAAGAAATAATGCACAATAAATTTATTACTATATACATTAATCTTTGTTAACATTAGTTAATGAAAATAAAGTCTTTCAATTTTAGTTTATTGTTACAACTTTATTGTTAACAAGCACATCATTTAATCTCCCTCATGTGGTTTTAAACCTTCATTGGCTTCTTTCTTCTGTTAGATATTTTGAGGAATGCTGGTTGCAGGCACCCATTGACTTCCATTAAAAATGACTGTAAATCAATGGATAACAGCAACCAAAATATCTTCTTTTGTGTTCAACAGAAGAAAGAAACTCAAACTGGTTTGGAACAAGAGAAAGGATAAGTAAATGATGACAGAATTTTCATTTTTTGGTGAACTATCCCTTTCTCAATTCCACAAATCGGGCCCCCCTGCCCTGCACATTTTGAATGTCTCCCTTACTGAACACACCGAATTCAGATCATTCAGGAATTGAGAACCACTGCTTTAAACTAAAGTGTTGTCAAACTTTTATTCCATTAGTTGTTTTTTAATGGACAATGCTTTTAATGGTTTTAAAAAATGTTCACTGAAAGATTAAACAAACAAACAAACAAAAAAAGGTTTCCTCTGTATATCTCTGCATCATATGAAAACGATGATTTGGATGCGTTATTTTTAATACATTTTTACAGAATTCTGAACATTTTTATCCAGTGCATGTACTGTATATGCTATGAATCTGACATTAGAAAAGAGCAGCCCTTACATTCTTTAAATTTGTGTGTGTGTGCATGTGCGTGTGTGTGTGTGTGTGTGTCTGTTCCAGGACAGAAATATCATTTAGGTTTGCATAACGTGAGGATAAATAAAATATGACAATTATTATTTATAGATGAATTATCCTTTTGAGTCTAACTCGCTTTAAAAGCTTGTAAATTCTGTAAGCTGAGAACCACAATCACTGAGTTTAAATTTCACAAAATACAGTAGGCAAGAAAATTGTGCCTCAGAGAAATTAAAAGAGCATTTTTCATGTCTTTGTTCTTGATTCTCTTTGAGCTCAAACATAAAAAGCCTCTGAAAACATTAAGCCTCAAGGTTTTTCCTGCTGTGTGTTTGTGTGTGTGTATTTATGCTTTGTTGTAGTCTCCGTAACTCACACAGTAAGCATAATTATCCCGCACTTTCCACCTCTTTGCTAATTGTACTGTGAACGTTTCCCGTTTGCAATATTGCTTGTGTGTTTTCTTTAGCGATTTTGCAAGTTAATACTGTAGACGTATCTGGGTGTGTTTCCTTGCACAACACCCCTTCTGTATATTTAAGACCTTTTTAAAATGTATCTCTAGGGAAATAATTGTGAAAAGGAGAGGAGTCAAGACATTTTCCTCATTCCTGATATCCATACGCCTTAATGTCAGAGCGTTGACATGACAAGCCACGAAATATGTCTACTATTACCTGTCATTTGACAAATTAAACACTTCAGAGAGTTTTAAATGGGCATGTTTTGTCTCCAAAGATCTTATTAAACTCACAATTTGTCTCAGAAACAATAATCCTAACAGCTCTCCTTGGTAATTTGTAGCAAATAAGTTGTTGCCTGCAGATCTTCTTTTTTTTTTTTTTTTTATCTCCCCAGATTTTCACCCATCATGAAGCAGAAGAGGAATGCATGTTTCAGACACAAAGCCGCGAAGTAGGGCACAGAGAGGGGGTTCATTTAATAGATCATCCATCTAGGGCTGTTTTACATATTGTGTATGGTTTTGTACTGCAGTGGAAATATAAAAAAAGAAAAAGTAAAGCAAATCGCGCCACAGGTTACTTAAATGAACGTTGCGAGTTCTCTTTGTTTCTCTTCATTTGGCGTATTTATTCGTCCGTGTGTGTTTACACAGTGTGAGGGCCCGCAGTAAACACAGACCCTCGGGTTCTGCAGGATAATAAACACTTTCTCCAGAAGATAAACTGGTAGCGTACATGGTTTGCTTCTGCACAGTCGTTTTCGGGCCGGTCAGATGCCACCACAGCGAATGCACAACACATGCACCATATACCACTAGTGGATGATTTACCCCCAAAAAAATGGTAATTCTCTCACCATTTCCACACCCTCATGCCACTCCTCTTTCTTTCTTATGTGGAACATAAAGGAAGATATTTTGAGAAATGTCGAATGTGTTTTTTATTATGCATACTATATGTAAAGGAAGTCAATGATCACCAATGCTGTTTGGTTCCCAACATTCTTCAAACTATCTGCTTCTTCAAAATAAAGGCATGAGGGTGAGCAAATGATTTACTGGCTTTGCATTTTTGTCTCTTTAAGAACAGGTCTGTGATTGTGCAATGAATGAAGTTCTTAGATTGGGCAAGAAGCTGCTTCATGCCAAAGAAATACATTGTTATTGCAAAAAAGTAAAAAAAAAAAAAAAAGCTTAACAACATGTACAAAAATTGTATTTACTTTTTGACAGTATACAGTATTCTATGCAACAAATATATAATGTATTTTGAAGATGTTCCATGGCAATCATGTTTGATTTGTTTTTTGAACAGACAAAGCCATGTTTTTGAACATGTATCACAGTCATTTATTTTACCATGACACATGCTTAAAAAAACTTTTTACCAATTACGATTTCACCATACATTTTCAGCATGCTTTTACTGTGGTATATTCTCAAAGAAAACTGTCTAAACAAACAATCTTTAAATGGTACAAAACAAACAAACAAACATGGTTTTAGCGTGGTACATTTTAAAAATGGTTTAATCATTGCACAAATCTAAAAACATGATTTTGATTGTGATACATTCATAAAACATGATTTTACTGTGATATATACAGTATATTATTTATTTGTGAGTGCTTTCAGGAGAGCAGATCTAAAACTATTAGATACAAACAAATAATTTTTATTCTTACTTGTCATCTTTGCATTTATTGCTTCTTCTCCTCTTATACCCCCTGCCATGATAAACAATAGCCAACCGCACAAAATAGGGGTTTAAAACATTACCCGGGTACATTTAAAAACACACACACACAAGATTCATACTAATATACTTACAGGTATTTGTTAAAGCATTTTTTGTTTAAGTTTTACAATGATTTATTATCAACAGTAATTATTTTTTCTTGCAGTATGATGTATACTGTACATGGTATTGGCTATTCATTCAGTACTATAGAGTTAATTATCACTGGGCAAAAGCCTTCTAACCATTACAAAAGTCTGTGAATAATGAACTGAGGAGAAACCACACTGGTTTCTCTTTGTTTTGGCAGATCTGTCTGCATTATTGTATTATTAGATTTGACCTTGACTTACTACACCTTATTTCCACACAAGGCAAGTGTCTGCAAATTAAATAGGCATTCAGAAGTGATGAAATGCTTCACTGTTATTTTTCTGAGTGTGTGTGTAGTCTGCATGCGTGTGCTTGTAGTAGTCAAAGTAATCATTCTTTAACAGTTTCTGTCTTGCAGCCTATTGGAAAGTCTTAGCTGACAGTTCATTAGCTCAAAGTGAGAGACCTTGTCTGACACAGATAAAGCAGAAAAAACAACACAGGAGATGGAGGAGCCTGTTCAAACAAAGTAAATACTTGAATCATGACAAAATGCCATTTGCCGACGTTCAGCTGTTAAGGAAGATTAAAAACATGACTATTTATAGCTCCTACCTTTTCCCTTGTTTTTACAGTAACTATCAATCTGAACTTACTTCCTACAGTAGATGAGCTGAAAACATGATTATGAATGTTGTTCTGGCCTACATTAAAACTAAGGGTTTTGTTATCCCTGTTAAGAACTCAAATATGAGTTGTTGTTTTTTTAAATGTTTATTACGGTAAAACAGTAAAATATCTGTACATTTTTAAGTTTAAGTTTTCAGTATTTTTCTAATTAATGTTTTATTTTCTTATTTATTTATGTTTTTGTGTTTCATTATGGGACCTTTATCTTTTCTCCAACAACTTGACATACACAAAATAAAGAAACTGTTAATTAACACTTTTTTTTTTACAATGTAGATATTGACATGAAGTGAAGTTAGACTAATTAGATTAGACAATTCCAACAGTTTGCTGTTGCAGGTGGCAAAGAAATAACACACCTAAGCAACACACACACACACACACACACAAAATATTGTTCAGTGAAAATGTTTCCACACAATTAGTTTAAGTTTACACAACAACAATAAAACAAGTTCATTTAAACAAAGACTGTTCTGTTGAACCAACTTAATGAAATCAAGTATGTGTGTTAAATAGCATTTATTCATTCATTCATTTTCTTTTCGGCTTAGTCCCTTTATTAATCTGGGGTCGCCACAGCGGGATGAACCGCCAACTTATCCAGCATATGTTTTACGCAGCGGATGCCCTTCCAGCTGCAACCCATCACTGGGAAACATTCATACACACTCATTCACTACAGACAATTTAAGCTTACCCAATTCACCTATACCGCATGTCTTTGGACTTGTGGGGGAAACCGGAGCACCCGGAGGAAACCCACGCGAACACGGGGAGAACATGCAAACTCCACACAGAAATGCCAACTGACCCAGCCGAGGCTCGAACCAGCGACCTTCTTGCTGTGAGGCGAACGTGCTACTCACTGCGCCACCGCGTCGCCCTAAATAGCATTTAATAAAAGAATATTTGGATAAGAAGAGCCTGATCTCAGAACTGCAATGAACAGTGTTATTGCTTATTGACTGAGTATTAAGGACTGTTAAGAGATGGACCAACGACACAGAACAGGCCTTACAAGGCTGTTTTGAATGCACTGACTGGAGTGTTTTTGAAGCTGC
>CAIGQV010003909.1:26466555-26490733 GCA_903798115.1 Danio jaintianensis
CAATGTTCAGCAAAACGCCAGAGAAATCAAAAACCGGTTGGTGATTAATTGGAGTGTACTGCCGAATGTTCAGCAGCTCGTCCCTGGAATAACTGATCTCGTACGATGAACATTAAACAGGACAAACGAACAAAAACAGTGCAAAAACTGGAGACCTCCACACCGAGGCGGCCATCCGCGGCGCCATCTTATGACGTCTTATCACACCACAGGAGGGGAACACAGGTGAAACTAATGAACATTAGGAAACGGTGGGAAACAGAACAAAGGAATCACATGACAACAACAGAAGCACATGGAACACTGGGGCAAGGGAAAACACAGAACCTGACACATACACTACGGCCAATTTAGTTTATTCAATTCACCTATAATGCATGTCTTTGGACTGTGGGGGAAACCGGAGCACCCAGAGGAAACCCAAGCCAACATGGGGAGAACATGCAAACTCCAGTGTGTCCCTTTGGGTAATAGATTCGTCACACACACTTGCAAACTTCACACCCACTAAAACACTTAATGGCCAAATACAGGGAATATGCATGTCATAAAAGTGCTCCCATCAAAAAAATTATTATTTTAATAAGTTAATCAGGTTTCAACTAAATCTTTTAATAGATTTAATAGA
This sequence comes from Danio jaintianensis, assembly GCA_903798115.1. Lineage (NCBI taxonomy): Eukaryota > Metazoa > Chordata > Actinopteri > Cypriniformes > Danionidae > Danio > Danio jaintianensis. Next base: position 26,467,184 of record CAIGQV010003909.1, read on the forward strand.
CTTAATTTTTTTGGTCATTTTGATTGATGTAAGTTGACATGATTAGAAAAATTTATTTGATTCAACTAATAAATTTAAGGCATCAAGAATTGTTTTACAGTGTACAGTTTAACTCTTGGGGTTTTTTTCCGAAAAAATTTATAGATGCTGTTACTGAGGTGGTATTATTTGTACTTTATTTACCCCTAAAGTGTGCATATTAGGGCATGAATAGTACACGCTAAGCGCTAAGATCAGAACCAAAATGATACATATTAGTGCGTTTGGAAAAGATATACTCCAGTGACAGCTTTTGCACTTTTTTGGTACAAAACTGACTGTCAAATGGAGTGTCTAATATATGGAAAGGCTTCCCTGAGCTTTTCTCTGGCAAATGCTCAGACTCTGCCTCCTCGTACCCAGCATTAGCGACTAGCTTCGAGCAGATTCCTTTCTGATTACTGCTGCAGTCTGAGAGGTGAGAGGTTACAGTGTTTATAAAAGACATCAACACTACTGTACTTCAGGCAATTACAGCTAAATATAAACCGAATTTAGATTTAAAAAACGCACTCTCGAGGGGTGTCTCAGACTGCTGTGAGGGACTAGCTGACTGTTTGGGATGTTTTAATCTGGTGCCAAGCACTATTTTAAATCATCTGTCCTCCAGGGATTAGCTGTGACATGATAACTCACCACTTCAAAATAACTGGGAGACGGCAAAGAAACCCGCCGCTGTTCTGTCAAAATACAGGTCAAAGGTCAGGTGAAAGTTTAGCACTAAATGCAGCGATGTTTGATATAATCAGCTGATATCCCAGGTTATATTGTGCACGGTTACGTAAGATGTACTAAATGTTCACAAGGGGGGGATTTGGTGATAGATGATCCTTTCTGGATCTAGAATGAGAGAAAGGGAATAATAAAGCACACACTTTGAATATTTTCAAGCCAATATTGAATGTTAATAATATGATATGGGAAAACTCTAGTATGATGGATCAGCAACACAGGTTTTGCATATTGCATTACATTTTATATGCATTTACATGAATACATACATTGCTTGAACAATGAACAGTAGTTTTTGCTCAATTTAATCTTGCTGAATAATATTTTTCTTTCAAATAAAAAAATGGGTTAGATTGCTAATTTATGGACACAGTAGCACTTCGAGTTGCATACAAACAATTATTTGTTTTATTTTGAAAAGGAAAAGTGACATTTGTATACATAATTGCACTGAATGTGGACTTGTTTTGAAATCTCAAAAGTCATTTTTTTAATAATAAATATTAAAAATAATATATAGCAATAATAGGCCCCATAGAGTGAGTACCCTAAAAGACAGTACACCTTTAATTCTTAACACATTTAAGCACACTTTTTAAAATGTCTTCTTTGAAATTTCTGAATTAAAGGTGCATTTAGATTGTTACAACGTACTAAGAATGAAATGTTTTCCTTTTCGAGATGTCATAAGAATGCAATATTAATCTCCTTCACATACTGTAAAACTGCTGTATTATGCATGCCAGACCACATATGATTCTATAGTCCATTGGTTGTTGTAATGGTGGTCAAGTATTTATGATGTCTCCATAAAAACAGTGTAGTGTAAACACCACAAAAAGTTTTAATATATAAAAAAACATAGATCATTATACATGCGCAATGCATTTACACTATGTACCCACGGCAGTCCACTTTGAACATATTCCAAAGACTATATAATTATAGCCAAAAAAGTGCATGAATATATGTTAATTCATGCATGATGTCAGAGATCAGCCTGAGCCACCAGATCCTTCACAAGCTGTGCTCTATTCACAATCACCGGATTACTAATTAGCAACACCACAGACTCATCACCAGCCCTATATAAACTGTTCACTTTCAGTCACTCCTTGTCTAGTCTTGCTAATACTTCACAATCTCTAGCTCATGCTTCTTACCAGTTTGTCGTAACTGATAATCTGTTTGCACGGCTTCTGCCAATCTGCCATTATCACAACCCAGAAAAGAGACTCTGTTACATTTCAGTTAAGTTACACTTGGAGTTGTTTTAGTTTATTTATGTACATTTCAGTCTGTTACTTTGATGTAATTTTTTGGGGATTTACCTTCATCACATTTAATCTTCCACGTCCTATTTCTCTAGTTTATTCTGACACTCAAAAAAATGCACATGTATGGCTCATGAAAACTGAAATCATAATAGCCAGGTTTTCATCCTATGTTAAGTGGTTCTTGTCAAAGATCACAAGAAAAGAAAAAAATCCCAAATGCGAATTAGGTGAGTTTCCATCAAGTTGTTAGTGCGGCTGACTGTAGTATTGGTAACCTAGTAACCAACAGTAACATAGTATTAACTAATGTAAATTTGTGTTAATTACCACAATGAGTCTAAGCTATACAATTCTATCTTCTAATTGTCTGATTTAATTAAACACCATCTAATAATTAGCAAAGATATATATGGCTTAATCTAATTAATTGCAAAAAAATCGCTGATCCATTTAGGTGGAAGTGACAAACTGCAAGCTTTGGATTTTCATTTTCCTTCGGCTTAGTCCCTTATTTATCAGGGGTCGCCACAGCGGAATGAACTGCCAACTATTCAGGCATGTGCTTTGTGCGGCAGATGCCCTTGCAGCCACAATCCAGTACTGGGAAACACCCATACACTCTCGCATTCACACACACACTCATACACTATGGACAATTTAGATCATCCAATTCACCTATAGCGCATATCTTTGGACTGTTGGGGAAACCAGACCACCCGGAGGAAACCCACGCCAACACGGGGAGAACATGCAAACTCCACACAGAAATTTCAACTGACCCAGCCGAGGCTCGAACCAGTGACCATCTTGCTGTGAGACGACACTGCTAACCACTTAGCCACCGCGCTGCCCTTATATCAGTTTTAAATTTTCTAAACATGAATTTTGTCACTGTTTTGAAGCACACTAGCTAATAGATGTCTTTAAAACTCAAAAACTAAAAACGAACATCTAAAATGATTTATTCTAATTTCATGGGAGCTTTTAATGGCTACATTGGGAAAAGTAGGGCAACAAACAAATAAAAACTCAACAAATAAAGCTCTTCTCTTCAAAACAAATCTTTCCCACTTCTGTGGCGCATGAGTAACACCATTCAAACGCCATGATCATTCTGACAACAGCTTCACATATTTACTTAATAGCAGCATTAGCAAAGACTAATATAAGTGCAAAGCTGAATGTCTGAAGAGGAGGAAAGCAGGAGGAAGCACATAAAGTAGTTGGAAGAGTATTGGCACAGGTAACAAAATGAAGACAAGCTTTCATATTTGAGAGTTAAATTGTATTTGTGTGCTTAGAGTTTGAAGTACGACCTTGTGTGTGTGTGTGTGTGTGTGTGTGTGCGTGTGTGTGCGTGTGTGTCAGGGAATGAGATTTAGCAAATAAATATTTTAAATGCTTCCCTCTTTCTTTCTCTCATTTTTTTCTCACTGCAGGGGCTGTTATGTGCTAAGATGGAAAAAGTTTAATGTCGCCATAAAAGTGGTTAACTGAGGTGTAACGGTCTGTGTATTTATGTCCATTAAAAAAAGCAAAGCCAACTCTTTGGACAAAGGCATTCTGGAACATTAGCAAACAAAGCCATGGAGTATCAGGTCCTCACCGGGACCCAGACTCATCGGGTCAGGGTTTTTTTTGACAGGGTGTCCCAGTGCCGTAATCTCAGGTACAGATGGATGTGTGGAGGATATTTGTCTCTCTATGTCTTGAGGCAAAGCTTTGGGCAGAACAGCTGAATCTCCTCCAAACTGCACAGATTCACTTTGATTTTTTTTTCCCCTTATGTGAGTTCAAGGACTTTGAACATCTCAATGTGTTCATAAAATATTAAGTGCTTTCTGTGGAGTCTCTGTGGGTGGGTTGCCGTTTACAGTATTCTATAATTATACATTATTCTATAGAATGCAAACTGTAGGCGCAAAGCAGTATGCAGTTTTTTTGTTCTCTGATTCTTCTGGTAACATTAACTTAAAGTTAATGAACAGTATTTGGTGTGTTGTAGGCTGTGGGCAAAAAAGGACATCCATATGTTATGCAAAGTAATATATAGGCTAGTTTTGTGAATATTTATTAAATATTGATAATTGTTAGCATTTTGGGGCGTCACGGTGGCGCAGTGGGTAGCACGAGCTCCTTACAGCAAGAAGGTCGCTGGTTCGAGCCTCGGCTGGCTCAGTTGGCATTTCTGTGTGGAGTTTGCAAATTCTCCCCATGTTTGCGTGGGTTTCCTCCGGGTGCTCCGGTTTCCCCCACAGTCCAAAGACATGCGCTACTGGTGAATTGGGTAGCTAAATTGTCCGTAGTGTATGTGTGTGAATGGGAGTGTATGGGCGTAAAATATATGCTGCATAAGTCGGCGGTTCAATCCGCTGTGGCGACCCCTGATTAATAAAGGGACTAAGCGGAAAAGAAAATGAATGAATGAATGAAATTGTCCGTAGTGTATAATGTGTGTGAATAAGTGTGTATGGATGTTTCCCAGTGATGGGTTGCAGCTGGAAGGGCATCTGCTGCGTAAAATATATGCTGGATAAGTTGGCGGTTCATTCCGCTGTGGCGACCCCTGAATGAATGAATGAATGAATGAATGAATGAATGTTAGCATTATGCTCAATAAGTTCAATGAATGAATCAGTGTGTTGACAACAAAATGAGACCCAAAACAAAGCTTGTTTGGACTTTTAGGAAACAGCTTGTGCAGGCCAACTTTCCACTAACATTGGTCCCTGTTGATGATGTAACAGGTAGGAGTGGCTCTAAGGCTCTGCTGTCTTCAAACTGGAACTCTTCAGTTAATTGCCTTTGTTAAGAATGGGTGCACACTAAAATATTTTTTTCTCTTATAAGATCTTCAAAATGTTAGAGATCACAAACACAAGAACAAAAAATTGCTAGATTTCACAGTTTTGCTCCTATAATGCTGTGATGTGACAAAAGCCCTTTTCACATATTAATACCGGTAAATAGCAGTAAAATTACAGGAACAACTTTACTGGTAGATTCAAAAATGCGCTGTTCAAACAGACAAGGATGTTCTGTAATTTTTTTTGGAAAAGCACCATTCACACATCCATTCCAAAATACCTGTAAATTCTTTGACATCATTATCCAGAAATGACCGATGTAAACCTCAAGAGGATCAGTCTTTTTGCTGATGATTTTTTTTAAACGTTCACATTCAAGCAGATGTTTTTTTTTCTTTCTTAAACATACAGAGGTTTGTGCAACAGACATGGGCAATTCTGTGGACATATGGAAAGGTATTGTGAACAACTCTGATGAAGAGATGTGCACAGAATTCTTTAACATGTCCAAAGATACATTTGAGTATGTGCTGCAGCTTTTGTGAACCTTCTTGAAACGAAAGACAACTGGTGTTGTGCTGAAATCTGACTCTCCGATCGTCAGATCTCACTCTCCTTTGCATAGATGCGCATCACACAGCAGAACACAATGCTTGCAGGTAAACTCACTTGTGGTTTATCACAAGAATTTTATCAATCATTTTTTTTTCACATTTGGCACTAAGAAGAACAATAAGAGTGTTGTCTGATTAACAAGCAGCAGCTAAATGTGTCTGCACAAAGGATTCAAAGGCTTTTATTGTAATAAACAGCACGGCTGTAAATGCATCATCTGCATCAGAATGTTCTCTTTGGCCTGCAGTAGACATCTCACGTAAACAAGTTCTGAACTTACATGTGCTATTACACGGCAATTTTCCTTCTGCGTTCACACATAGCAGAATTCCAGTAATTTACTGATAATCTTACAACTTCTCCTTCTGGAAAATTGTGGGTATGATTTTTCGGGTATTAAAAAACAATAATCTGGAAAAGTCTGTATGTGTAAAAAGGGGCTAAAGACAGCACACTACACACCAACAGATGTTAACTGAATTTAAACCTTGTAAAATCTCTCATGACTTGAAAATAAACAATAAACAATAATAATTTAATTATTGGAATGATGATTGGAATAAACAATTTAACATTCATGCTGTTGCCATTAATGGCGGATGAATAAATGAATTATGATCCTGAACAAGCTGATCCTCCATATCTCATGTCCAAATCCATTTCACTTTGTGCTGTACCATGACTGTGTTTGTTATGCATCCATCTTCTGTCATTTGGATTTCTGACTGGATATTGTTTATTTGCTTGTTTGTCCTCAGGGTTCCCCCATAAATGTAGAATATTTATGATTCAAGATCAGAGAGCTTCAGACGTTTTTCCGAGCAGATTAAGCCACTCACACTACAGGAAAATCTGATCAAATAAACTTTAGAAACACCTAAGATTTCCCATTACCTAAGATTGTTGAAAGGAAGAAATTGGCTCAAAATCTGCCTGATTAGTCTGACTCTGAAGTGTGTTAAGGTTAAGTCTGTGAGTAAAACGATAATCACAGAAGAGCTGATTTTTAGTCTGAAGTAAAATGTAATTCCAACTGAAAGCAGCGGATTCAAGTGTTGTCAGTCGATTGAATGGGCGTTATCAGTGGTTTATCAGCTGATAGATATGGGCCAGTAGGGGCCTACTGCGCCTACTGGTAGGCTCAGAAGGCTGTTATCAACCATGCACATGGTTAATCTGCTGTTCTCGCGTAAATCCATCAAAGGCTGCTCCGATTGACCTGCCCTCCTCCTTCCCTAAACCCAACGGTCATTATTTTTCAAAAGCAGCGATTAACCTGCCCTCCTCCTTCCCTAAATCCAACCGTCTGTTTTTAAAAAAGCAATAAAAACAAATAATTAACTTTTGTCTTAGCTGCTTTCTGAAACCGTTTTTCGCCAGACTCTAACCCAGTCATCGCTGTCAACTCCGCGCCATGTCTCAAGTCTGCTGACGTACATGGTGAGCCACTGGAGAAACTGATAACAGCCGAAAATCCATTCATATGGAGGTAAGCGTGTATACCGCCACGGTATTGTATTTTATTAACGTCTACCCCAACCCCAACCCTAAACCCAACCGTCACAGTAATGTAAAAAGACATCTGGATCTGAACTGTTCTCTATTAGTATAGCTGATTAAGCATGTGGATGGATGATTACAGCCTTCTGAGCCTACTAGGAGGCGCAGAAGGCCCCTACTGGCCCATATCTATCAGCTGATATCCACTGATTCCGCCCATTCAATCGAATGATAACATTCGAATCGGGTGCTGAAAGTATATCACTGATACAGTTTTTTCATGTGTAACGTTGCTTGCTTTAATTCGGTATTCTATAAAATTAAACGTGATGCAACTTTTTGCTGTTTGTTCAAACATTCATTCATTTTCTTTTCGGCTTAGTCCCTTTATTAATCTGGGGTCGCCACAGCGGAATGAACCGTCAACTTATCCAGCATATGTTTTACGCAGCGGATACCCTTCCAGCCGCAACCCATCACTGGGAAACATCCATACACACTCATTCACACACATACACTACGGACAATTTAGCTTACCTAATTCACCTATACCGCATGTCTTTGGACTGTGGGGGAAACCGGAGCACCCAGAGGAAACCCACGCCAACACGGGGAGAACATGCAAACTCCACACAGAAATGCCAACTGACCCAGCCGAGGCTCGAACCAGCGACCTTCTTGCTGTGAGGTGACAGCGCTACCCACTGTTGTTCAAACATCTACATCACTATTACCAGATGCTTTTTTAAACTGCTGTTTTAGTCTAATTTTAGTTGTATGTTTATGTTGTTACCTAATGAAAACACATTAAAACTCATTCTTATTCAGATGCTCAGGTACTTCAAACTTCTTTATAGTCTCTTTATTGAGAAGCAAAAATACAAAATTTGCATAAGTGAATCAGGGATTTAACTTTAATTATTTAAACAATTCTATGGAAAAATGAATGGAGAAAAAGTAATTAACAAGATGTCTGAATAAGTGAGAGCACAAACAGTCATATATGTCACATTCTGACAGCATTTACTGTAAGAACTGTAGCATCTGCATTATTAAATACACATTCACTACATAAACAGCTCTGAACTTTGGCAAAGATAACTTTATTTACATATATCAATTGTGGTAGACTAACGCTAGTCTGTAGATAGTAGAGATCACTTGGATGAATTTCAGCTCCAAAAACCAGGTATTTGTTGAGTCAACAGATTTCACTTTTAAACGTCACTGGTGTTTGTCGTGGGAGCTTAGCAGTATTGTTAAATATTTAGGCTAAGTCCCATCTGTCAGCTTCTGCTTTGACAGATGAGGGAAGACAAAAACAGTTCAGCGAAGCAACTCCTTTCAAGAGCTGGTCCTAAAAACCTAATGACAGAGTGTCACACAAATGGGTCATGACGAAACGCTCTTAAATACAGCTTACATCCATAAAATGTATTAACAATGTTTACAAATAGACAAAATTAATTTAGACATGAAGAAGTGTTACTTTGGATCAAATCAAACGTCTGTATCCTCCTCCTAATATTAGGATTGTCTCAAAATCATACAATAATGTTCTAATTTTGATTGTTGATATGTTGAATTGATACTTAACTCTGTGTTTATTGCGAGAGAACAACAAAATCACACAAATTAGACTTTCAGACATGCTCTAAATCAGGGTAAAAGTCACATTGACTGAAACAATGGCAGTTGTGTAACTAATGTGAGATGAATAACATCTGAAAATGTGGTCTGTTTGTACACGTACCCAGTTTTTTTAGTAAGTGGTTTGTATAATTATCGGTTACTTGGGCCTAAATTTTCTTACGAAAGGCATATTAAAACAACAACTTCCCATTTTCATTGAGGCTTGTGTTTGCTTGTGTGTTTCTATGTCAGAGCACGGTTTGTTTATATATTCTACGTAGCGTCAAACAGGCTTTTTTTTGCTTCTCTCTGCTTGATTTCATCGCCGTCTCAGTTGGTTATCTTGCAGTTGCTTTAAGCCCTTTTGCAATATGTGAAAAGTCTTGAAAGGGAGTTTGTGTTTGAGGCACAAAGACGACAGGCAGGGTAAATGCTTTAACACAAAACCACAAGAGCCCTTTCTCTCTCTCTTCCTCTCTCCCTCTCTGAACTCGTTTGGTAGGTTTTTGCATGCCTTTTTACTGACTGTATGAAACTGCGCAGAATTATAATTAATTAGTGGTTGGAATAAAATAGCGACTGGCTGGCTTAAAGTAAATTATATGGTAGGCTTCCAGAGAGAGGGCCAGTGAGAGAGAGGGTGACCTGCTGCAACACATAAAAAAAACACACAGATATTCACATATAAACATACACACACAAACAGTCTCACATGTGCCTATATAAAACTACATTTAGATTTCCCTGAAATGCTACACATAAACATACCGCATTTGGATATTTCTGAGTTGTGGCTTATACGTATGCATGTGGTTAAATGGAGGCTATGATGGATGGAGAATGTATGGAGGTGAAGTGAGGTTCAGAGGACACACGCACCCTTTCAGTTCTATGCCTGCCAATGACGCAAAACATACATGTGAAGGACAAATGCTGTACATGTGCATGGAGGACTAAGAACATGAGACAAGCTCAGATGGCTGCATTACGGTCTTCGGAGGGTTTGCTATGATGGTAATGACAAGATTTTGGTGGCTTCTGTAATGCTTTTGGGGTTGATAGGGTGCTCATAACCAATTTTTAGGGAGTTACTATTGTTATGTTGTTTTTACATTTAAATTCATGGTAGAAAAAAAATAATTCTAAAAATAAATCTAAATGTCATTCAGGGAATTCTGAAGTTTATGTATGTATGTATGTATGTATGTATGTATGTATGTATGTATTTATTTATTTATTTACAACCCCAAATCAAAAAAAGTTGGGACAGTATGGAAAACGCAAATAAAAAGAAAGAATTTTTTCAATTAAATTCATCTTTATTTCTATAGCGCTTTTACAATGTAGATTGTGTCAAAGCAGCTTCACATAGAAGATTATAGTGAATTGAAATGGTGTCAGTTCAGTTTTTAGAGTTTAAGTTTAGTTCAGTTCAGTGTGGTTTAATTTTCACTGCTGAGAGTCCAAACACTGAAGAGCAAATCCATCGATGCGCAGCTCTACAAGTCCCGAACCATGCAAGCCAGTGGCGACAGCGGCGAGGAACGAACTTCACCAATTTGCGAAAGTGAAGGAAAAAAAACCTTGAGAGAAACCAGGCTCAGTTGGGCACGACCACTTCTCCTATGGCCAAACGTCTTGTGCAGAGCTGCAGTCTAGGCGCCGGAGGCTGGTGAACGCTGGACGTCAGCGAAGACTCGTCTGTCACTGGGACTCACAGGAATCAGTCTCATGCTCTCCACTCCTCCATGACCACCACAGCAGCTGCTCAGGATACGGCCTGGTCCGGGATTATGGAAACCTTGGGATCATCTCTTCACAGGTCTTGGATTGCATTAGTGGCACTGCATAGTCTCTGGGGGCCTCAGGATGAGTATCCCCAGGTGGAAATAGAGAATAAAGAGAATAATTAGCGTAGCTGCTGTTCATAGTCTATATAAACGAGATGCAAAAACCTGCGTGGAGCACATTCATGCATCATACCGTTATGCGATGCATTGAGTGTATGCTTTACTAAAAAGATAGGTCTTTAATCTAGTTTTGAACTGAGAGAGTGTGTCTGAGCCTCGGACATTATCAGGAAGGCTATTCCAGAGTTTAGGAGCCATAAATGAGAAGGCTCGACCACCTTTACTCGACTTTGCTATTCTAGGTACTACCAGCAGCCCTGAGTTTTGAGATCTTAAAGAGCGAGAAAGAAAGAAGTGATTTCTAAATTTACTTTGACCTGTATTTCACTGCAGACAATACAACAAACATTATTTAATGTGTTTCTCCATTTATTTTTTCTAAATAAACACGTATTTATTTATTTTGGTTTTTGCAACACATTTAAAAAAAAGTTGGAACAGTAAAGCATTTACCATTTTGCAATGTTATGCCATTCCTTTTCACAACAGTTAAAATACGTTTAGGGACTGAAGACACCAAGTGATGAAGTGTTTCAAGTGCTTCAAAATGCGCCACACATTCTTTTATTGGAGACAGATCGGGACTGCAGGCAGGTCAGTCAAGTACCTGTATTGTCACACCCGCTGCTCGTTCCCCCAGTCCCAATCACCGCTCTCACTCACCATCCACCACACACCACACCCGTGAACCCTCACCTGATTACGAATCACCCGCACCTGCACCTGCAATCACCACACACTATATATACTCACCTCACTCACTCATTCAGCGGCTGGAATCAAGGACGCATGGATCTCCTTGTCTTCTCTCCTGTATTCTCCTGTGCTCTTCCATGGATGTTCTCCTCCTCCTGTGAATGCCAATACACCTATTTAAGGGAAGTGACTATTCTTATGTTGGTGATTACCATTGAACTGAACTGAACAGCTGAACTGTTTGTATGTGAGATCGCTCACCTTCTACAACACCATTCACCTGCTTCACCTTGCTACTGTTGTGCATATCACTTGAATAAACACCCTTGAAGTTTATACTTCCTTGTGTAACCGTGACAGGATTCCAGCCCCGCAAAACACCGTGGCTTTGGAGACTAACGCCGCTCTGACCGGAGCTTTGACCGGAGTCGCTCCGGATCCATTCGCCAGCATGGTAAACTCTCTCAGGCAAACTTTACCTGCCGCCCCTCAGAACGCTGGTTCTAACCCCACAGTAAATACGAACATGCCCCTCGCTCGGCCAATGAACTACTCCGGCGAGCCGAGTACCTGTAATGGTTTCCTTCTGCAATGCTCTCTCTATATAGAGGCTAACAATCATCAATTTCCCAATGAACTTTCAAAAATTGCTTTCATGATTTCCCTTCTCACAGAATGAGCCCTCCAATGGGCAGAAGGTAACAAGGTAACACCTCCATCCATGACTATACGCTGCGATTCCGAGCACTCGCCGCAAATAGCGGTTGGAACCAAGTGGCCCTCCTAGCAGCTTACCGTAAAGGCTTAAAACCTAACACTCGTAAACACATGGTCATTTACGATGACAGTGCCAATCTAGAGACTTTTATAAAGAAAGCCACCAGCATTTCTCAACATCTTTCAGCCTGTACCACTTCACCGTTTCCAATCATGTTCCCATCCCCAGCACTGCTTCACCACCACAGGAGGAGGACGAACCCATGATCACTAATCTCGAAGCTTCAGAACGACAACGCCCGATCAGAAATAGACTCTGTCTGTATTGTGGGGAAACGTCTCACCTCATCTCCGTCTGTCCAGTTCGCCCGCCTCGCCTGATGGTGAGTAAAGTTACTCTTACCCCTACCGTCTCTCACATTCCTCATATGAAAGCTCAACTAATCGCTGATTCTCATACTTACCCCATACATGTACTGGTGGATTCTGGAGCGGCTGGAAACCTCATTTCATCTCATTTCATCACCAAACATAATATATCCTCCGTGAGTAACGAAACCCTCTATAAAATCACCACCATCCAAAACTCACCATTAGGCGACGACAAAATATCCCAAAGGACCAAGGAAGTCACCATTCTCTCTCCGCTAAATCACCACGAAAAGTTAGTTCTATTAATCCTACCATGCGAATGTAGACGTCATCCTCGGCAGACCCTGGCTTGCACAACACCAACCCAAAATAGAGTGGAACACAGGAGAGATCCTTGGATGGAGCGCAGCCTGCAAAAGCCATGGTCATCTCACTCCCCCTGCTGGTCATGAACCTATCCTGAATTCTCTCGTCCACATTACCACCATGGAAAACACTAACAGCTCCACCTCTGTCACCATCCCTGCCATCTACACTCCCTTTCTCGATGTCTTCAGCAAAGAACGAGCCACCCAGTTACCCCCACATCGGTCCTGGGATAGTAGTATCGACCTGCTGCCAGATGCTAAATTACCCCACGTAAGAATCTACCCTCTTTCTCATCTTGAATATGTAGCTATGGAGAATTACATCAAGGAAGCTCTCCATCAGGGGTTCATCAGACCTTCCACTTCACCGGCTGCTTCAAGTTTCTTTTTTGTTGGGAAAAAGGATGGAGGTTTACGGCCGTGCATTGATTATCGGGTCCTCAATGATGTCACCGTCAAGTTTGCCTACCCACTACCACTTGTACCAGTCGCCCTAGAAGAGCTCTGTGAGGCGTGAATATTTAGCAAACTAGACCTCCGAAGCGCTAACAACTTGATATGTATCCGAGAAGGGGACGAATGGAAAACTGCCTTCATCCCTCCTACTGGCCATTACGAATATCAAGTTATGCCCTATGGTCTAGCCAACAGTCCATCCATCTTTCAAAATTTCATGAATGAAATCTTCCGGGACTTTCTTTACCACTTCGCTATTGTCTACATAGACGACATCCTGATATACTCCCGAAATCCAACAGAACATCACACCCATGTCCAACAAGTCCTCCAATGCCTATGAAAACACAGACTATTCCTAAAAGCCCGTCTTATCCCAATAGTTTGGTGAACCCTGAGCTCTTCATCCATGTGCGTACTATTCCAGGAAATTAACTCCTGCTGAACAAAATTATGGTATCTGTAAACGTGAACTACTTGCCATCAAACTCGCCCTTGAAGAGTGGCGCCACTGGCTCGAGGAAGCCCAGTTCCCTTTCACCGTAATTACCTACCACAAAAACCTCCAATATCTCCGCAGTGCAAAACACCTTAATGCGCATCAAGCCCGATGGTCACTGTTCTTTGCCCGCTTCAATTTTCAAATCACCTACCGACCTGGCCATAAAAACCTCTAAGCCGACACTCTCTCTCGTATGTAGTCTCCAGATCCCCGTGATTACATTCCTGAACCAGTCCTACCCTCGTCGGTCTTCTTAGCACCCATATTATGGCAAGTGGATAAAGATATTCGCACTGCCACCCTAGAAGAACCCGCCACCAGGACACCTGGAGCCAGTATCTACCGTGGGCTGAGTTTGCCCAAAATTCCCTTCGCCTTCCCTTCGCTGCCAATCGACACAGGTTACCTAATCCCATATACCATCCCAGGAGATAAGGTATGGCTCTCCATTGTGTCGGATTTCCCCCACATTCTATGTATCTCTTCTCAAACTTCACTCTGACCCAGTTCTCCCTCCTTCCACAGAACCGGAACCACCTCTTCTTCCAGAACAATCCGAAGTCCTCGGTGACAACATCTACCGAGTCCAGGAAGATCTCGACTCCCGGAGGCGGAACGGCCAGCTCCAGTACCTCATAGACTGGGAAGGATTCGGTCCTGAGGAGAGATCATGGACACCCCGTAACGACATTCTGGATCCGACCCTCCTCGAGGAATTCCACCACCGACACCCAGACCGCCCAGCTCCCCGAGGTCAAGGCAGTCCCCATCACCGGTCTAGGGTGCCTGGAGTCACCCGTGGGGGGTACTTTTACACCCGCTGCTTGTTCCCCCAGTCCCAATCACCGCTCTCACTCACCATCCACCACACACCACACCCGTGAACCCTCACCTGATTACGAATCACCCGCACCTGCACCACCTGCACCTGCAATCACCACACACTATATATACTCACCTCACTCACTCATATAGCAGCTGGAATCAAGGATGCATGGATCTCCTCGTCTTCTCTCCTGTATTCTCCTGTGCTCTTCCATGGATGTTCTCCTCCTCCTGTGAATGCCTATACACCAATTTAAGGGAAGTGACTATTCTTATGTTGGTGATTACCATTGAACTGAACTAAACAGCTGAACTGTTTGTGTGTGAGATCGCTCACCCATTACAACGCCATTCACCTGCTTTACCTTGCTACTGTTGTGCATATAACTTGAATAAACACTCTTGAAGTTTATACTTCCTTGTCTTCCTTGTGTAACCGTGACATGTATCCTCTTCCTCCGCAACCAGGACTTTGCATTTATGCATGGGAGTCCCTAGAAAAAAAGGCAGCATATTTTGCTACAAAATTTCTATGTACTTTTCAACATTAATGGTGCCATCACAGAAGTGCAAGTTCCCCTTCATATGGGAACTCCAATGTGTGTCTGGAACCAGACATATGAGAGTACGTCAGGCGACCAATCACTCTGAAGAGTAATAAAACGGGCCAATGAATGCCAAAATGAATTGGTAGAGCTCAGCTCCACAGCTGACAGTGATTATCCATTAGTGCTATATAAGCTGTCAGCTGAGAAGCGAGCACTAGAATTTAGCTTTCAGAGCCTCTCACGAGACGGAAGACATTCTATCTGCCAACCTGATTTCAAGATTGAAACCAGTTTACTCACCAGTCTCACCGCCGGACCGACTAGAGGTGTGGCGTGAGGCCTGATGTAAGATGAATCTTCCAGCTCCCGTCCCCTTCTTCCCAGGGGCGCACAGCGAGCGCACACTGGCATAGAGGGCGTTTTTCTCCGCCCGGTCCTCGTGCGCTTCCGCCTTCACCTCCCCTGATGGCGAGGTGGCCAGTGGGTACAAAGCTATTCCTCAGGTGGTGGGCGCCGGCACCTGGAAGGGTAAGCTGAGACCCTCGTCCAAGGCGGGTGGGTTATCTGTGTCTCTCATGGCCAGAGCCCACACCGCTGCGGGCCATGCTGCTTCTGCCCTGCACCATGGCACCTGCTGTTCTGCACAGGGGCGGTTCTTCCCCAGGCTTATGCGTAAGCACCGCACGGTGGTCGACTATGCTCTCCTGACCTTTAGGTCGGCTGCCCGTGCCCTGGAGAGGACGATGACCACACAGTGGTCTGGAAATGCCACCCTTGGGTTACCCTGGCAGATATGCGCCGCGCCGACAAAGTACACCTACCTGGCATGCCCATATCCCAGGCAAGCCTACTCGGCAACACTCTCAGGGACTTTACCCAGGAGCCGTGCGGGATGGAGCAGATCATCTCTTGGTAGGCTCGGAAAACTGCTCCCCCACCGGACCCATCCACGCTGGCTGTTCCTCAATGAGAGCGCTCTTCCCGCGGCTCCAAAATGCTCCGCCGTCACAGCCCGTTCCACTGTCCATTTAATTCGGCAGTTATAGTCGTCTCACCGAAGTTTTTCAGAGGCTCCTGGGGCATATGACATTTGTAGCCAATATCACGCCGCTCAATTGTTCATATGAGACCACTTCAGCGCTGGCTTCGCGATCGGGTCCCCAGATGGGCATGGCGCGCAGAGACGCACCAGGTGTCCATCACCACGCTATGTCTCCGCACCTTCAGTCCCTGGATGGAACTTGCCTTCTACGGGTCTGGGTGCCCTTAGAACAAGTGTCCAGTAATGCTGTCATTCTGATGGATGCTTCCAGTACGGGCTGGTGGGCTGTGTGTATCGAGCATGCAGCTGCAGGTTCGTAAATCGGACTTCGGTTGTGTTGGCATTCAATTGCCTGGAGTTGTTGGCAGTGTTTCTCGCTCTCCGCCGGTTCCTACCAGTACGGGAGGGGACACATGTGTTGGTTAGGACGGCCAGCATGGCTGCGATAGCGAACATCAGCCTACTGCCGCATGTCTCAGCTCGCTTGCCATCTGCTCCTCCAGAGTCATGCGGCTTAACAGCTGCGCACCGTTTATATCCCGCACAAGCTCTTCCGTGCCAGCTTACATGCTCTCACGACAGTTACCTTTCCGGGAGAATGGAGACTCCACCCCAGCACAGTCCAGCTGTTATGGGCACGCTTCAGAGAAGCCCAGGTCATCCTGCCGCTTCTCCCGAGTGGCCCTTCGCCAGCTGCTTTTCCTGCTCTGCACGAATGCGCTGGCTCTCAGCTGGCCCTGGGTTTATGCAATATACGTTTTTCCCCAGTGAGCCTGCACGCACAGACTCTGTGCAAGGTCGGGGAGACAAGGAGCGGGTCCAACCGGACCCAAGTTTCCGGACTCACACTCCTCGTGATGGCCCTCCCTAACGAATTCCCTTTTTTTTGGGACGGGCACCCTCTGGCACCCGCGCAGCGTTCTGGAACCCCAGCGCGGTGGACTTAGGTGACCTATCAGTAGATGGTTAACACCGTCACTCAGGCTGGAGCACCCTGTATAGGCAAGCCTTTGTCCTTTAGTGGAGTCTATTCATTGTGTGGAGCTCTTCTCTCTGATTAGAGAGAGACATGCTAGATTAGTGTTGTGTTTTCTTCCTTCAGGATAGCTGGAGCACATTCTGTCTCCCTCCACACTTAAAGTTTGGCGTGCTGTCATCCCCGCTCTCTGTGGCGGTGGATGGTAGCGGACTGGGAAAGCATAACCTCATCAGCCGGTTCCTCAGAGGCGCGTGGCGCGAGATGATTAATTCCATCCCCGCCCCCCTCTCTTGCCCTCTTGGGATCTCTCTAGCTCCAGCGGCTATGGTTAGGTCCATTGAGCCACTCGATTCAGTATCTATAAGTTTTCTGTCCATGAAGGCAGCTCTGCTGGTCACGTTGGTATCATTCAGGAGGGTTAGGATTCCGGTGGCATTTTCGATTAGCAAATTGTTCCAGAAATTCAAACCGGCCTACTCTCGTGTTTACCTGAGACCCCGGTTAAGCTTGTCCCAAGGTTCCTACCGCACCTTTTAATGTTAGGAAGTGAGCCTGCAAGCGCTGCCTGCGGAGGAGGCAGACCCAGCCCTTTCATTGTTATGTCCGTGCACTGCTGTGACACGTAGAGCATACGTCTCTAAGCAGCTCTTTTCTGTTATGATCGGCAGAAGGGAAGTGCCGTATCAAAGCAGAGGTTGGTCCAATTTATAGTTTATGCCATCGCCCTCGCTTTAGGTGCCAGGGTGAGCTGTGTCCCCCAGGAGAGAGAGCACACTTAAAAAATAATAATAACAAATAAAAAATAAAAAAAGCGGTGCCTCCTTTTCGGCGTGAGTACGCAGCGCCTCTGAACAGATTAATTAGAGTTGCGGGCTGGGCGACACCAAACACATTCATGAGATTTTATAATCCTCGAGTGGAGTAGGTTTCCTCCGGATTACTGGATTACTCCGGTCAATCGGGACGAAATTAAGCTCAGTGTCAAAAACGCTTGCTGCGCCATGCTCTCTAACCCGGAGATACATGCGCTTTTTCTATTCTGCTAGTAAGCCTCCCGCTTGGCAAACCCTAGAGAATTCCTCCGAGGTCCTCAGTACCCGACTCAGCGGAGGAGCCGGGTGCCTGGCTCAGTATG
This sequence comes from Danio jaintianensis, assembly GCA_903798115.1. Lineage (NCBI taxonomy): Eukaryota > Metazoa > Chordata > Actinopteri > Cypriniformes > Danionidae > Danio > Danio jaintianensis. The sequence goes on from CAIGQV010003909.1 coordinate 26,485,336, forward strand.
TCTACCCACATGCTGAGGTTCGGTGCCAGCTATGCGCAGTCCCCGATGGTGATCCCGTATGCCTATTTCAGCCACGGAGTGTTCCCCTCTGACCAGGCGGACCCGTGTCTTCCCTACCCGCTAACCAGCTTATCATATGTAGCACTCCCCCTCCATAGGGCTAGTCCATATGCTCTTATTGCCATCAAGTCTCCCCTCTTGGGTAGCAGGTGGTCTCCGCAGCGTCCTCCCCCTTCGGGGACTGGCACACTTCCCAACGTACTGTCGTAATTCTAAAATCCCTAGACTATATTAGCTAGGTAAAAGCACTTTACGACCCCTGATCTAAATTTCTATTTATTCCCATGTAATGGTAATTAAGGGCCTAGGGGACGTTGGAAGGTTGCGCTCGTGGTGATGCTTGTGCGCTCACGCTTGCTTGGCAAACTTCACATCAGGAGCGTGACGGGCTTAGCTGCTGTGGCGTTTTCCATACACTCTCCCATATGTCGGGTTCCAGACACACGTTGGAGTTCCCATATGAAGGGGAACGTCCTGGTTACGTCCGTAACCCACGTTCCCCGAATAGGGAACGGAGACGTGTGTCTCCACTGCCACAGCACCTGAGTCTCCAGCTGTTAGATGAGTGATTGGCTCTTCAGCAGGCAAATTCTAGTGCTCGCTTCTCAGCTGGCAGCTTATATAGCACTAATGGCTAATCACTGTCAGCTGTGCAGCTGAGCTCTGCCAATTCATTTTGGCATTCATTGGCCCGTTTTCTTACTCTTCAGAGTGATTGGTCCTCTGACGTACTCCCATATGTCTGGTTCCAGACACACGTCTCCGTTCCCTATTCGGGGAACATGGGTTACGGACTTAACCAGGACGTTACCTTTGCCAAGGGCACTGACACAACCCCATACCATGACAGACCCTGAACAGTCTGGATGATCCTTTTCTTCTTTAATCCGGAGCACACGGTGTCCATTTCTTCCAAATAAAACCCTGAAATACTGATTCATCTGTATTCACACACATACACGTTTCCAATGTGTGATGGTCCATCCCAGATGCCTCTGAGCCCAGAGAAGTCAACGGCGCTTCTAGACACTGTTAACATAGGGCTTCCTTTTGACACAATACAGTTTTAACTGGCATAATGTAACTACATAATGGAGATGTATATTTACAAAAGGATGTATATTTACAAATAAAACTAAGTTGACCAGACAAAATATGATATGTTTTATGTTCATATTGTCTGCATTGAAATACAAGTCAAAGTAAATTTGGAAATCACTACTTTCTTTTTTTATTTGCGTTTTCCATACCGTCCCAACTTTTTCTGATTTTAGGTTGTATTTATTTATTATTCTGTGCAGGTGCTGCTATGTTCTGGGGCTTGCTAGAGTGATTTAAGGGGTCGCTAAAGAGTTAATGTCCATTTTTAGAGTTCTAAGAAGTTCCATGGATGTTCCGAGAGTTGCCTGGTGGTTAAATGGTTTCTAGGGTGTTATTGGTCAGTAGTTGCTACATGTTCCCAGTGGTTGCTATGATGTTCTGATTTGTTGCTAGGGACTTCCTGTGGTTGCTATGGTTCTGAGGGGTTGTTAGGGTGTCAGCTGTCAGTTACAAGGGCAATCTGTGCAAATGTTAGAGCGCCCGAGTGATCAGTTGTTGCTAGATAGTTCTTGTTGTTGCTATTTTCTGAGAGTTATTAAGATTGTATGGGTGACTGCTACACTGCAAAAAGATTTTATAGAAGTTAAAACAGAATGTTTGAGCTTTTTTACAAGAAAATATTATTCAAGGTAAAATTTAAGGTTTTAATCGGGCATTTTTTTTAACTGTTGATGAAATCTACTAATGACTTCTGATTGAAGACTATTTCTACTATTTTCTTGGTAGTTACAAGGTTGTTAACCCTTGCTATGTGTTGCCATTGCCAGTGTGGTAAATGATCTGGTTGCTAGGGTAGTCTATGTGGTCACTATGATGTTGTTAACAGTTGCTTGGGTGGTCTTTTGGTTGCTATGGTGACACCAGTGGTTGCTATATCATTATTAGTCTGCGTCATATTGGTGGTTACTACACCATTGCTAGAGTTATGGGTGGTTGATATCAGTATAATAGTTGAAAATATAAATGCATTAGCAGGGTTTTCAATCTCATCAACCCTTTAAAGTGTTTCATTTTTTTAGTCCACTATGGAGAATTCACAGATCCAATCAACCACATCACTATCAGGAGTCACTGATATCTGTAGTTCAAACCTTGTGTGAAGTTAAATGTGAATGTTTGGTCCCAAATAATAATAAGAAAAACACATTGTAGAGATGCTTTGCTTCAGAAGCAGCACTAATAAGAAATGTAACATTTTCTATGAAACCCATGATCATGATGAATTATAACACCTTATTTATAATCAAGCATAACAATTCTATCAATGTAGACACAACAAAACCTTTACTGTGTTATAATAACTACATTTATAATAGTGTTATTGCTTACCTAGTGATCATTTCATTTTCAATGCACATGTTCATAATAGATTACAGAATGTTTTTCTGGTCATGATTGTATTCATAAAGGTGCAGTCTGCAATGTTAAAATGTTATGTTATAGTTACAAAGACTCATTAGTAAGTTCAAAAAATGAATGGTTTTATATTGTTGATAAGAGTCCTATTGCTTATAAATGCTTAGTGTGAGTCATAATACAGCTACTAACCTGTTTAAATCATTGTTTACATCATTGATGGCTTTAAGTAAAGTAAAAACAGGATGTAATTTTCCACAAGCAAATGTTAAGAAATCATGTGTAATGAGTATTCATATTTTACATAGTGTGGTTTACCAAATGTACCTTACATTTGAATAGACCGAAACGTAAAATAGACATATTTTCAGCATCTAATTATACAATGCTGATGTTAAGTAGACATCTAAAATGTCAATTATTTACATAATCTTTATGAATGTCCTTATAAATCATAACCAACTAATTAATACTTAAAACTGATTAATAAATCAGTTTATAACGTGTTATGAACATGCTTATTGAAAAATTAAATACATCACTAATAAGTATTAATAACACTATTATAAATTTTGCTATAACTGTCATTACAATACTGTATAGTTTTTTTTGTGTCTTTATAAAAACATTTAAAGAATTGTTATGCTTGATTATAAATAGTTATATAATTATGAGCATGGGCTTCATAGAAAGTGTTAAAAACATGATCTTTTTCCTGAACACTGACATGCACACGCCCACACACACACAAACAAATACTCACATATTTTTTTTGCTATCAAACCCTGTCTGTCTCTTCTTTTTTTTTTTTGTTCCAGTGTAGACGTTGGCCACTAACGTACACACACCGTCTCTGCTTTGCTAGCAGAGATAGAGCTACACCAAAGAGATTAGTGGTTTGTGAATGTGTGCACGTCGGTCCGCTTTGGTGCACTTAGTCTTGCTCTGGGTTGTGTTGTTTATTTAAACTGGAAACGTTTTTCTAACATTTTGATTAATGTGGTGCCCTGAGTGCAGTGGCACAGCGCAGATAAGTACACACACACGCACACACGCACAGACACACACACATGCGTCCAGACAGATAACTGCTTTCTTTCCCTGTCAGCGTGGGGAGTTAAAAAGAACTCTTTGAAAGTGAGAGCGGTTCACGATGTGCGTACACACACATACACATGTCTGAGGGCTTTGATTTTCCACTCAGTGACTGCTGACCCCTAAATATTTACAGTGGTTGGCACACGAGGTGTCTGGTTGTGAGTGTGAGTGTGTGTTGACTGGGCCAGGCAAATGTTGGCCTTCTTTTCTTGTGTCTTTCATCTTACAAACTACCAAACTTTTAAAAATGTAGAATATAAAGTATATATATATATTTATTTATTTATTATTATTAATTAATAAATTTTTTGTTTCCACATCCACACAAAAGTGTCTTTGACTACTATGTACTACTGTCTTTATACGGTTAAGTTTAGATACATGTTTAGCTTGGTTGAGGGCTGGTTTAAGCGTGGAACATTATTTCATTTATTCATTCATTCATTTTCTTTTTGGCTTAATCCCTTTATTAACCAGGAGTCGCCACAGCTGAATGAACCGCCAACTTATCCAGCATATGTTTTACACAGCGGATGCCCTTCCAGCTGCAACCCATTACTGGGAAACACCCATACACTCTCATTCACACACATACACTACTGACAATTTAGCTTACCCAATTCACCTGTAGCGCATGTCTTTGGACTTGTGAGGGAAACCGGAGCACCCGGAGGAAACCCACTCAAACACGGGGAGAACATGCAAACTCCACACAGAAATGCCAACTGACCCAGCCGAGGCTCGAACCAGCGACCTTCTTGGTGTGAGGCGACAGCACTACCCACTGCGCCACCGTGCCGCCCCACATTATTTTACCTATATATATACAATTTATTTTAAATAAACGTCTGCTAAAATTAATTGAACTTACAATACAGACAGTAAACAACTAAGATTCTTAACACACTTAAATACACTTCAAGCACACCTATATTGATTATATTGGCTAACATATAGCACATGTGAAGTATGTTATTTTACACAGAAGTATATTAGTTTTCCAAAATGTCCTGTCACAACATGCAGCAGTAAACTTCAAACATAATTCAAAATAAAACAGAATAATTCTGAAAATATGTATGCATACATTACAGCGAAATACTTAAAAAAGTACTCATAAGTTCAACTAATTACATTTAATGTAAAATTAAACCATAAAACATTCTCATTTTATTGCAGTCAACATAACATTAAGAGTCTGAATACATTACATTCAGTCTTCACCTAATTATAGTCTTTAAAGATATAAAATTTCCATAATAACAGTCTTTAATAGTAAGCTAAAGCATACTTCTTTTTCACAAGAAATGCTAAATGTGCATTTCAACATATCTCATGCATTAGATATCCAATACATTTGACCTCATTGTGCGTGTGTGTGCTTGTGTGTGTTTGTGTGTGTAGCTGTTATGGCTCCTGTGTGATGTAATTTGCTGCATTTTACAGCTGTTGCTCAGGATGGGCTGCCGTTCAGCTTAAGCTTATTAACTTTAACAAGGAAAAGACACACACTTACACACTCATTTAGATTCAGAGGCAATTTCGGATATCATTACGCACAGATTTAAAACCATATAAAGGTGCACACATAAGCAGGAGTGTTGTGTGCATGCATATTTGTGTACGTGTCAACACACTGGCAGTGCCAAGCCTACAGTGGAAGCATTTCTGGCGTGTTGGTGACCCAGGGGTGCCATAAACTGGCATGATGTTTTTTCTGGGAATGTTGATGAATGGTGTGTGTGTGTGTGTGTGTGTGTGTGTGTGTGTGTGTGTGTGTGTG
>CAIGQV010003909.1:26493244-26530822 GCA_903798115.1 Danio jaintianensis
CTAAACCAGACAGTTATTGAAGTGCAGAGGACTGATTCAATGATGAACTGAAATGAAATGAATTGAACCCCCCAAAAAGTAAATTTTGTCATTATTTACTCACCCTTGTTTTATTACAAACTTACTTGCATCTGCGTAAGGTAAAATAATACAAAAAACAAAACATAATGCTATGTTATGAGTCATCGGGCTTAAATTGAAAAGAATAGTTTAAAAAATTTAACTTCTGTCATCATTCACAAGACATTTAGCAAGATATTCTAAAGAACGTAACTAAAGGGATGCTACTGGCTTCCATGTAGGAGAAAATCAATGAGAAAAGGATAAATATTTGGTTTCAGACATCAGTGATTTAATGACATCAAAGTGCCGGGCCATCTGATCCTAACAAGTATTTGAAAGTGATACTGATATCTTCTCAGTGCAAGCTACAAAAAAATTAAATTAAATAACTCAATTGTCCATATGTTTTTATGCACATTTTTAGAATTTATGCACATCTTAGTGTTTATATCCAGCATTTTAAATGCAATACATTTTAATGCAATACATTTTAAATTGCACTCACACACATCATCAACTCCTCTCTAAACTCTGGTACATTTCCTACAGCCTTTAAGGAGGCTCGCATCACCCCGCTCCTAAAGAAACCCTCTCTTAATCCTGCACTTCTAGAAAACTACAGACCGGTATCTCTCTAGCCCTTCATTGGAAAGACTCTGGAGCGTGTCGTCTTTGACCAACTCTCATCCTTCCTTACTCAGAACAACCTCCTGGACAGCAAGCAGTCAGGCTTTAAGAGGAACCACTCCACGGAGACTGCACTGCTCTCGGTTGTTGAAGACCTAAGACTGGCTAGGGCAGCCTCTAAGTCATCGGTCCTCATCCTGCTGGATCTTTCAGCTGCTTTTGACACGGTTAACCATTGTATACTCCTTTCGACCCTCAAGACCTTGGGAATCTCTGATACAGCTTTCCAGTGGTTCCAGTCTTACCTCTCAGGTAGGTCCTTCAGGGTATCGTGGAAAGGTGAAGTCTCGGAATCGCAACATCTCAAGACCGGCGTCCCTCAGGGCTCAGTGCTCGGACCGCTGCTCTTCTCGATCTACATGACATCATTGGGATCCGTCATTCGAAAGCATGGCTTTTCCTATCACTGCTATGCGGACGACACGCAGCTTCATCTTGCGTTCCATCCTGATGATCAATCGGTTTCAGCACGCGTCTCGGCATGCCTGAGTGACATCTCGCTCTGGATGAGGAACCATCACCTACAGCTGAACCTTACGAAAACTGAACTTCTCGTCATCTCTGCCAACCCTAAGATCCGTCACAACCTCTCTGTTCAACTGGGATCATCGACCATTGCCCCCTCCAGAACAGCAAAAAACTTGGGAGTAATAATCGATGACCAGCTAACCTTCACAGATCATATTGCCAACACTGCCAGGTCCTGCAGATTCCTTCTCTACAACATTAGGAAGATCAGACCTTTTCTCTCAGAGCATGCTGCACAAATCCTGGTACAAGCTCTGGTCCTGTCCAGGTTGGATTACTGCAATGCTTTACTCGCTGGACTCCCGGCCTGCACTATCAAACCTCTACAGATGATACAGAATGCAGCGGTAAGAGTGGTCTTCAAGGAACCGAAAAGAGCGCATGTAACACCCCTCTTTGTCAGGTTACATTGGCTCCCTATAGCCGCCCGCATCGAATTCAAAGCTCTGCTCATATCCTACAAGACCACCACAGGTTTAGCACCCGCCTACCTTCACTCACTAATACAGACATATTTACCCTCCAGATCACTGCGCTCTGCTAACGAGCGTCGTCTCATGGTGCCGTCCCAAAAGGGTAAGAAATCACTCTCCCGCACTTTCTCTGAATCGGTCCCACGATGGTGGAACGATCTGCCTCTTACAACACGTTTGGCAGACTCTGTGTCCATCTTTAAAAATCGCCTTAAAACTCATCTCTTCCGTCTACACCTGTCCCACTAATAAAAATAATAATAATAAAAAATAAAAAATAAATAAATAAAATAAAAAAAAAACCTTGACTGTACTTAGCTCGTATATTGTGTTTTACCTACTCAAGACTAGTCCGATTTCACTTATGTATGCTTTGTTTCCTCTTGTACTGATTGCTTCTTTTGTGAACCTCAATTGTATGTCGCTTTGGATAAAAGCGTCAGCTAAATGACTAAATGTGAATGTAAATTATAAATTATTTTAATATTATAAAAATGGCTTAAAATAGGTGAATAGAAACATAGATATTACCAGACATCTAATAAATTAATTCACCTTTTTCTAATAAAAAGTACCCATTTTTCTAATAATAAAAAGCTTGGTTTGGGACTTGTGGAGCTGCGCATCGATGGATTTGCTCTTCAATGTTTGGACTTTCAGCAGTGAAAATGAAACCACACTGAACTGAACTAAACTGAACTTCAACTCTGAAAACTTGACTGACACAGTTTCAAGCAACATAGGCCCATTCTGAAAATGTAGCCCTATATTCATTTCTAGAGATCACGAATTATGTAGCCAGAAGTACGTATGGCTGCATTTTATCTTTAAAACGAACGCTACGGGTCGGTATTACGCCGTTCCTTTTCACGCTTACCAGCTGACCGCTTACCTCTGTGTGGACGGCTTTGCCACTGTTACCAGTTTGTCCAGTGGCTTGCAGCATATGTCGGCGGACTTGAGATGCAGAGAAGAGCTGACCGAGGTGACTGGGTTCGAGTCCGGCGAAGAACAATTCCAGAAAGCAGGTAAGACAAAAGCCAAAAAATAAAATAAACAAGTAAATAAAGATGATATAAATAAAGATGAATTGAATTGAATAATAAATATACTACCCAAAGTGGTATCTACACAATAATGAAAAAATAGATGTGAGAAATTGCAGTACTCTCTCCAGTAATATATTACTGTTATCAGTTTAGCAGCAAAAACAAATAATTATAATATTGATTACAATTTACCATGGAGTACTAACTCCAAAGTGCACTGCTGACATGATTATACAAATTCTGATTGCCATATCAAGGAAAAAAAATAGAAAACATATGTTTTATATAGGGCGTCATGGTGGCGCAGTGGGTAGCACGATCACCTCACAGCAAGAAGGTTCGAGCCTCTGCTGGGTCAGTTGGTATTTCTGTGTGGAGTTTGCATGGTCTCCCTGTGTTCTCGTGGGTTTCCTCCAGGTGCTCCGGTTTCCCCCACAGTCCAAAGACATGCGGTATAGGTGAATTGGGTAAGCTAAATTGTTCGTAGTGTATGTGTGTGAATGAGTGTATGGGTGTTTTCCAGTGATAGGTTGCAGCTAGAAGGGCATCCGCTGTGTAAAACATATGCTGGATAAGTTGGCAGTTCATTCCGCCGTGGCGACCCCTGATTAATAAAGGGACTAAGCCAAAAAGAAAATGAATGAATGAATGAATGAATATTTTATATATTAGACCTCATGTAAAAATGTTTTACTTTCTAACTCTTGATAAATGTTCTGTTAAGTCCTCATCATCTTGGATGTGTAATTTGACTGTCAGTGAAGACATCAATAAGAAATTTGCACAAAACTCATACAACCGAACAGCCACACATGCTCGAGGGTATAGTGAATGTTTGGATATTTGAACATACTTAAAGTTATTACCAGCACTTGAATGGAAATCAGCATGAAATATTTTTATTTATCTGGAACATTCTCTTGCTTATAGCCACTACATGGACACACACACACACACACACACACATACGCACAGGGACACTTGAGAGAGGGATAATGGAGCTCATGCAGTGAAGTGCTGTTGATAATGAGGCAGATGTCTGTCTGCAGGGCTGACACAGCAGGGACACACACACACACACACACACACACAAACTGGCTTTTTTGGCCACCCTAGTCCTCGTTCCCTCCTCCTGAAGTTTTAATTACCCCTCTCCAGACGCACAGAGGTGTGATGCTTCTGCGTATTTGTATGCTGAAGGTCAGACCGCGTAGCCTCAGAGTAACACAGTTGAGTCCGGGTCTCCCCTTTCTCACAGCAGCTCCGACCAATCAGAGGCCCCTCCTCACATTCCTCCAGCCAATCACAACTCTCAATTCCAGCCTCCAAAAAGCCAATCGTGCTGATTAATTTATTCAGAGCCCCCTCCCCCTCGTCCTCTCCTGCTGGAATGAGTCTTTTTTATATGCCTCCAGCCCCCCGTTTCTTTATTGCGTTTGTACAAGAATGCGGCGTATTCTTTTTTTTCCACTCTCTTTTTGTATGTAACCCCTCTCTCTTTTTCCCCCCTTCCTCTCCAAAGTAATTAGACAGAGGCGTGTAAAAAGGAGAAATTCATTTCTTTGAGGGAAACGGGGAAAGAAAGGAAGAGCGATAGAGAAAGACAGACATGGAGAATGAGAGAGGAAAGCATAAACTTGCACCGTTGAGTGTTATTGTGCACAGAGGAAATAAAAAACCAGGATTACTGATAAATAAACCCTCCTCGCGCTCACACACACACACACGCTTTCTCTGCTCCTTGCCAGTTGCCAGAGGGTTGAGAGGCTGACATCATCGCTTCCTGTAGTAAACAGGTGTGAGGAGGGATATGAAAAATAAAAGAAGAGGCCTCTGCTCGGAAAACTCCTTTTCTTTATCGTGGCGCTTTAGCTGAGGTTTGAGGATCGGTCTGACCTTCGCTTTCATGGCCCCCTCACACCCTCTGCTTTTATTCAAAGTGCTTCTCTTCAAATTATCTGTAATCTCAGGAAAAGAAAAAAAAACATCAAGCTGAAGCCGGATGGAAGCACACAATGGGTTTTTGGTAATGGCTTAGTTTTGAGTTTGTTTATTAAGTAAAAAGAGAACATGAAAAAAATGTCTGCGCTTTAACATCCTGATGAGCTGCCAATACAGATTCAGTAATATAAGACGTTTTTTTTTTTTTTTCTACATAACAGATGTCATTAGCATCCCTGGCCTGTCATCATCAATGTGCTTCATAAACGCAACACAGGCTTGTAGGAAATATGTGCTTCAGCCTACATTTTTCTAGGTAAAATGAATGCTATACGGGAGAGTATGAAGGTATGACTACCTTCATTTTCACACTAATGATATTTACAGGGACACATTATTAATGAATAAAGAATTACTTTTGTGCAGTTCTTTGCACAACACCATTTAAATACCACAAAACAACTTAAAGGTGTTTATGAGTTTTAATTGAATATGTTTGCCTCACCTTTCTATCTCCATACATACATGTATACATACACACATCTCCTTTTCTGGCATGGTCCGTTTGCTTGGTAGCTCACTTTGTACTATGTTGTACTTGTGATGCAAAGTACTTGGGTCTGAGTCCGGTGAAGCACGGTTCCATAAAAGAGGTAAAAGCAATGTGCAATCAGGGTAAAACTATGTGGTTACAATGCATTTATCTCTTTAGTTTGCTTTTGAAAACATTACTAGTTAGGTTTATGGAAGGGTTTAGGTCAGTGGTTCGCTAGGTAATCTGTATGACAATCCCCAACTTCTCATGGAGATATTTAAGAAGGATGTGTATCTGAAATGTACAACAAAAAATGCATCCTAAGTAATGTATTTCAAAAATGTAGACAGCACGCTCTAGTTAATTTGCCATCTGAACCATCCAACAAAACATATTTTACGTTGAGCCTGGGTTGCATTTACATGTTGGCTTCCTTGTCCTTGCTGTATTAGCAAAACACACAGTAATACAACAAACACCACCACCACCACCACTACTATTACTACTACTACTGCTAATATTAATACTACTACTACTACTACCTATTCTACTAATAATACAACTTAGTGCTAACATATTTTTGATTATTACTAATATCATTTTTGTCCTCTTTTTAAAGTATGTGTTTAATCACTATCATGATTAATTATTTATAGGATTTTTTTACATTACTATGTACTTACATTTAAATTATTCATTGGGTACAATGCACTTATTATATACATACATGATTTTACTTATATTTTAAAAACGATCTGCAAGTGCAGATGCTCACTGTATGATATTTTCAATATATGGAAAGGGCCATGAAGCATCCATGTACTACTCCTGGTTGATTCAAAGTCTCGGTGATGGAACTTCACAGGCTCTTAAGAAAATATGGGAGAGAGATTTGAATCTGACATTTGATGACGAAGAGTGGCATGGAATTTTAAAGAATGTTAAAACAGCATCTAGGGATGCTACAATAGTTTATAGACCATTTCAATGTGGTCATGTCATTGGCCCATGAACATTTCCTGCTTGTTATCAAACTATTTCATAACTGTAACAAGAGGCAATTCAATCACAACTTGATGTTAAAACGGCTATCATAACATTATTTATCAATATGTGGCTCTTTTTGGATTCTCTGAAGATATAGAAATTAAAAATGTAAAACAGGAAATATGTCAGGACCATTGTTTTTGTTTACATCCCTCAAAATGGTCTATACAGTTTAAAATTATACACTGTTTTTACTGGACTCCTTTCAGACTGTTTAAGCTCGGGTTAAAATATACACCTTATTGTTGGAGATGTAAGATCGAGGATGGTGATTTAGTTCATGCTCTATGGTCTTGTACAAAAATTCAGGATTTCTGGAAAAGAGTTCATGAACACATTTGCTTGGTTTTAGATTTTCATATTTCACTATGTCCTAGACTGTTTATACTAGATGGTTGGACAGACAACGAAATAAAAGATAAAAACAAAATCCTGGGTCCAAACCAGTTTACTGATTGGCAGACAAATAATTCTTAGGAGCTGGAAATCCGAAGATGCCCCTTCCCTTCAAGAATGGGCAGTAGAACTTGCTAGAGTGGCCGCATTTGAAAAAAAATGTCTTATAAGCAAATGGGCAAGCTAAACCTATACTATAAAAAATGGTCCAAGTACTTAACCTGTTTGGAAATGGAACAGTAATAAATGTGTGAGAAATATACTGATTATGACAGTGTAAATGCGATATGTTATTGACTGAACTTACCTATTCATTTTTTTTATTGTATTTTATTTGAATTTTCTCTTCATTATATAAAGATGGAGGCTTTAACTGTATTTAATGATAGCCAACCCGGGACCTTAAAGTCGTAATTAGGGATTAGTTTGGGTTGGGTTGTTTAATAGGGTAAAATGTTGATTATTTAGTTGTGTTCTGTATTCCATTAGAATCCATAAAATTGTTAAACACTAAAAACTATCTGCAAGTAGTTACATCTGTAATTGATGTCTGTAATTACATTTACACTTACACCGTTAACCCACACCTAACCCATCATACCACCCAACATATCCATAACCTTACTCGTATAGCACCATATGTGTTGTGCAATACAATATGAACATAAGTACATTCTACTTATTTTTTAGTAGTTAAGGCCACCAGTAATATCTGAAACTGGTAAATGTGTAACTATATCTCACCATGCATTAAATCTATTAATTTAGCTTGAGCCGGCCGAGTATTGCATCATAATTATGCCATCTTCTCTAAGGTACATCATTGTGGCCTAATTTCAAGGTAGGACAACATTAGAGTATCTCATTAGTTTAGTAGTATGCAGATTGCACTGTACAGTTCTCACAGGCTATTTATATGACACAATGAGTTTCTATGTAGAGCACTACATAGAAGTTGAATCAACATCCACTTCTGTTGGAAAAATTTGCTAGGTTTTGGAAAAAATGCTAATGTTTCTCTGTCTCTCTCTATCTGATTCACATACTCTCATTACATCCATGAGTGTTTGACATGTCAGGCGGATGTTAAATATTAATGCTTGTTTGAATAAAACGTTACGGCTCTTCCTTATTGCTCTGGTTCCTTTGTCCTCTGTGTAAATCTCATCTACTTTACAGTACTTTTCATGCACAATAAAAGAAGATCCCATCAGAAATATACTGCCTGCCAGTCAACCTGCTCTCCTGCTCCTGCTAAGAGTCTCACTTTTCTTCTCCTTTCCATTCCCTCCAGCAGTCTCTCTTTCTGTCTTTGTCCTACCATTTGTTTCCAATGTTTTTTGTTCTCTCTCTCTCTCTCTCTCTCTCTCTCTCTCTCTCTCTCTCTCTCTCTCCTCATATCAGAGGTTCACTGGGATGAACACTCTCACTTACATCTAAACCTAGTGGGAAGTCATTATCTGCATTTCATCATACAGCGTTTTTGCTTTCAGTGTGGACATTCACAGCCAATCAGAGGACAGCTGATTAATAGATTCCAACAGTAGGGTTACAAAATTTAAAACTCCATTCATTTTCTCCAGTGACAATTGTTTTTTTTTAAGAATAAATTATAAATTAATTAAAATTTACTTAGAGCCTTGCATATGCTGTGAGCTATGAGGTTGTTGATCGATGATAAATGATTTTTTAATTCTATCTGTTTTCATTATGAAGTGATGCAGGGATGACGTCAAAATCCAGGAGAGCACTGGTTGCACTGAGATTTTCTTATGGGGTTTTGTGATGGGGATTTCAATAAATAACTAAAATAAAGTCTGCTAAACATAACTTTACCATACTTGAATGTCTTGTTGTACAGCATAATCAAAATCACCCCCTAAGATTTGTAGCAAGGTAATTTCTAGTTATTAGAAACTTTTTTTAAATAAACATTGACAAAATTAGGGCTGCACGGTGGCGCAGTGGGTAGCACGTTCGCCTCACAGCAAGAAGGTCGCTGGTTCAAGCCTCGGCTGGGTCAGTTGGCGTTTCTGTGTGGAGTTTGCATGTTCTCCCCGTGTTGGCGTGGGTTTCCTCCGGGTGCTCCGGTTTCCCCCACAAGTCCAAAGACATGCGCTATAGGTGAATTGGGTAAGCTAAAATTGTCCGTAGTGTATGTGTGTCAATGAGTGTGTATGGATGTTTCCCAGTGATGGGTTGCAGCTGGAAGGGCATCCGCTGCGTAAAACATATGCTGGATAAGTTGGCGGTTCATTCCGCTGTGGCGACCCCAGATTAATAAAGGGACTAAGCCGAAAAGAAAATGAATGAATGAATTGACAAAATTGGTATGTGTGTAATTTATGTTCAGAGCATTACACTTAAATTAAATTTAATTCAATAAATTACACATAATTAAATATTAATTTAAGTGTCATATATATATATATGATGTTATAAATATGATATTAATATTTAAATATGATATAAATATGTAATATTATATATTTGTTTTGTAATACGATTATATTTGTCCACATGTGCTATTCCAGAATTTGATATTCCATTACATTTTAGACCAATGATGGGCCACTGGGTGATGCAAGACTACAGATATTGACTACCAGTCAAATATGTTCTGTCATAAATGATTTGCACAACTGACAATTTTCTTGAAGTATTTTATCATTTGTTACATTATTTACAAATTATGTGAAGCATACAAAGAAAAAATAGTTAACAATTGGGAAATGAAGAAATAAAGCCAGACCCAAAACCATGTCAAGGGTTTGTCAGGAACTGACTGGCTCCCTGGATTTTTAACTGATGGATCTGTTGATTTGCCGGCTGTCGAAACCAAATTTAAATATAAAGTAAATTCCCAAAGGTTTTTAAGAGAGGGGAAAAAAACGCTGGTCCATTAAAACCATAGTGACGGATGTATTCCTTTCCTCACCACCGGCTGCCACATCCTGCTTCTGTTGCTATCAGTCTGCACATGAACACATGAAATCAGCTCAGTCACATGAGTCTGATCACCTGCTACCAGCCAGACGGCATGGGGGAGGGATGCTCACTACAATCCCACAAGTAACATTTTATAATATAGTTAAGTTCATTTATCAAATCAAATATATTTAAGAAAAATCTTAGCAATGCAGTAGTGGTACAGAAACTACATCTAAAGTAGTATTTAGATGCAATTTCATTGACAGTTTAATGCTAGGATGTGATATTAAATTTAAAATGCAAAAACAATTGCATTATGAAATTAATGTTTTCAATATAAAATTCTTAAAGTAAAAATGAGAAATGTTAAATAAAAAAAGCTTGCATTTTAAATAGAAAAGTGTAAAACCTCCAGTAAAAAGACCAAACGAGTGACCGAATCCTTCATTCAAACAATTCATTCAAAGAAGCTGATTCATTAAAAAATGAAGCAATTGACCGTTTTAACCTTTAAAGTTGTTATTTTTGTTTTATGTGGGCACATAAGTATTCTTGTGGCTTTGTAATATTTAGGTTGAACCACTGAAGACACCTGGACTGTTTTGAGGAAGCTTTTTGGTATCTTTCTGGACAAATCAGGACCATTGCAGTCTATGGAGGATGAGATTTTCCCTAAAATATCTTAATTTGTGCTCTGGAGATGAAAGAAGATCTTGGGGTTTGGAACAACATAAAGGGGTTAATAGCATTGAATTAATAACTTTAAAAACATTGTAAGAATGAAAATTATCATATGCATTTGTTTATATGGCAAAACAAGTCTTTTTCACCAAGAAGGTCCATACAGATTCCAAAGGCAGATACTGATTAGATCAGGGCCTGGTGTGTGGACTTTGGGGGTTTTACGATGTGGTCACATGTTGATTGGTCAGTTTGTGTGTCTCAGTATTTGGGCTTTGGTCACATGGTTAAGAAAGATACAAAATAGCTGCTAAACTTTGCTCTGTCTTTTTTCTTGCTCTGCTCTTTTCCTGTTCTGCTCCTCTCCATCTCTGGAGGCTACCTTCTCTGACTCTACTGCTATCAGGCTCTCTTTGAGGCCTACTTACTGCTCTTTGTCTCTCTCTCCCTCTCCCTGTCTCTCTCTGTCTCTCAGGTAACTTTATTTTACATTTAAGCTGGGTACAATTTATGTCATATGTTTTTATCATTTCATGTTTAATCTTTTATACAGTTATTTTGAAACTAATTCAGTTGTAATCATAGATAGTTATTGTCATTAAATCATTTCATTTTCAAGTATTTGTGAATTACTTTTGATTTAACATCCACACTTAATTGCTCCATATTGCAATACAATACAATCACATAACAGCAACGCTCTCCCACATTTGTAGCTATTATTACTGCCCTTATTTCCGTTTTTGGTATAAGATTGCAGAAGGATGGTTTGACTAGAAACGTACAGTTTTCACCATCATACTGATAAACTTTTTAGTCATTCGGCAAAACTACAGTTCGAACCCCTGTAGTTAAAAATACCATTCCTACAACATCATTTTACATTTTGGGTAAACTAAGCCTTTAAGAGTACTTGTTAGTACCTGAAGTATACAAGTGTACTGTACAACACAAACATTACTGCCATACAGCAACATTAACTCTGAATGGAGGAAACTATGTATGGAAAGGCGTTATTTATAATGTTAAAATCACTTGGAAATCTTCCAATATGGATTGAAATGATTGATTAAACTGACTGCAAATGCTGCTGAATAGAATTGCAGTAACTGCAGTACAAACTAACCTTTAAACTTGTTGCAGAAATCTTCAAATATGTATATTTCCAGTGCATGTCTCTTGATAAACAATTACAAGCTTCTCATTACAAATTGAACTGTAATCAGAAATGTACATCAGAAATCCCTCGATAAAACTTAAAGCATAAATTTACTACATAGGACAATGGTAAAGACTTTGCATTATAATTTAATATTATATATTATATATTATATAATATATTTGCATTATAACACTAGTGTTAAATAAACAGGGTTTTAAGTACAGTATAACTGACAGCCACACATTTAACATATACTGTTTGTTTGATACTGTATATATTTCATGGTACCCTAGTCCTAAGTCCACATAAGATTGCCTAGCTTTTAAAATTTATTATTTAATTAATTAATTAATATTAATTAATTTATTTTTGAAGATTTATTTTTTTGCCATTTTGCCTTTATTTGACACTTATGCAAACATTTTGAAAACATTAAAAGCTTACATTTAAACACTCTTTGTAAAGGTATACTTATGCAGTAGTTTAAATGAATTCAATTTATGCCTAATTCCTGGCCTGCTTCTTTGTCCCACTCCATCCCTGGAGTATACACATATATGCACACCACCCAACAAACCACAGATCAGACCACCCTCATTCATTTCAACAGAGTCTGCTTTTCACTGTAAGTGTTGACCAAAGCTACATTGCTCAACATTGCTTTTCATTTTGCGTAATGAAACAATTGTTCACATATACTCTTACATGCTCACTGCCTCCAGGCTTTATTTAGATTCATCTAACACAAAGTGAACAACAAGCAAGTTTAGATTACTTACTCCCAAACAGATATGATACACAAGCAACTTGAAACGCTTGGCCACAACTGTCTGGGTGCGCTTTGTACTACAAACCCAATTTGTCCAAACATATAATCAGCAAGACGGGATGCGCTTGCTTTTGTGTGTGGCCTTTTTCAGCATATTTACACACATAAAAGGATACACAAGTGTCATTTGCACAATGATACTCTTCGTCTACTCTCCAAAAAGCAAAAATCTCCCCAGGGTATTCATTAGGGAACACTCCATACCACACACACACATTTACACAGGCCTGTCACCAGATCACAGCTAGAGCAAAAATAGCTCCATTTGGACTTTAGTTATAGCTGTCAGTACTATAGATCTGTAAATGTATAGCAGACTCTAAAACTGCATATCACCGACATCAAATAGCTGCTAGGCTTTGTAGTTCAAGTTCAAAACCCGATAAGTGTTACGTCTTCGGCTCATCTCTCAGAACAGCTTCATTTACAGCAGATTTAATGATAGTGCATATCGAATATTCCTCCCACTGTTTAGTCTGCCTCAGAGAAGAGAGGAGAGAGAGAACATGACGTCAGTACGAACACATTTCTCACTTTATAATGACTCTGTAGAGTCTTCAGACCCGTGTGTGTTTGTTTGAACTTATATGATTGTTTTGTCAGATGTGATGTGGCCCCGTTGTTGCCCCTCCATTAAGGCGACCCAAGTTCGGTGTCTGGGACGGGCCTTGTTTTTCACTGTGGGTGTGTGTGTGTGTGCGAGTGAGGGGGGGAGTCTGTGGCTGCTTTGGCAGGGCTGCGAGGCGTCAGCGCTTTGCCTCATGGGACGTCCTGGCAAAGTCACATACCCACAGCACATATACACACACAGACGCGCACACATCGACACAGATACAGACACATACCCTACGCTCTGCAGCCGAGACAATTAAAACCACACACACACACGCACACACACACAGCAAACACACCCCCATCTTTGCGGTCACAGATTCTCGGGTTTAATTTCAGAAAACGCACATACACATTCATTCTTATTACATGTTTTTAATGCACAATTAACTATGTGGTGGACCCAAATATTCCAAATGTGCGAAGATTTCCCAGCATTCCAAAGCAGTTGAGCAAGTTTGTTTGCGACTGGACAGTTGTAATTATCTTGAAATTAGCAGCATATGTGGCGCAATTAGCATTTTTTGCATGTGAAGGGACAAAGTGCGTGTGTCTTTGGAGAAATGTCGTGTTGTCTTCGCCTGCGAGTCTCTCTTTTGTGGACTTGTCTGAAGTATTTTCCCATAAAACTCAAGCCCGGCTGTGGTTTTGAGCTTGGAGTTGCTTTTTCCTCCCCCCCCCCTCTCTTTTTCTCTCTTTCTACTTTTTTTTGCACTGGGTAAAGTTTATTCACAATTGCTTTGTGAATGCTTCTGGTCTTCCTCTGACAATCTGTCACCTCGTGGAGGAGACTCAGGGTGGGATTCGAGGGATGTGATCTCATACAAATACACACACACACTTTAAATGCACAACACAAACACACACACAACCATGTTTGCTCAGGGGAATTGATGGTGGAGATCGAGACATATCGTCTCAAGCTGTGGTCGCGCTGGAAAAAAAAAAAAAACGAACACATAATTACTCCAAGATGGAGGATATCATTTTGATTTGCTGAATTTGGGAAATATTTGGTGGATACATTAAGTTAAATCTAAATTATAGGCTTGAGACTAAGAGTGTTTAAGGAGAAATGGGTTCTTGTTTGGGTTGAGCCGAGGATGAATGGGGAGCGGGAAAACTCTCTTCCTGTCATTATGAAGAAAGAGAGCGACATATGAAGAAACTGGATGCGAAGACAGTAGTTATGTGCCGTCTGATCATGCGTCTTTAGTTTCATGCCTATATATTGCATACAGATTGTATTTTGCTGGATAATATGGAGTTCGTCTTCATTTACATGTATTTTTGGCCCAGTAGACTTTGAGAGAATGAAACATACTTATATAGTACCACTTTACAAAAAGATAACATTAGCTAACATGAAGTATTGATGAACAGCTGTATGCTTATTAAATTTGAAGAATCTGAAGTTATCCTATCAGGGGGAAAAGCAGTTTTCAGTTAATTACCTGGTGGTAATTTCCTTAACAAGCTGACAAACCCTGTTTATTTGGCAGTCTCTTTCCAGTTTTCATGGTCTTTGTAGATTGTGAGCTCTTTTAAAATGACAGAAACCCTTCCACAACAGGTTGTCCAGATGAAAGTTGGTAGGTTGAAGAAAGCCATTCCTTTCAACCATTCCTTTCAGCATTGTTTAAAATCAATGATCATCACATCCTGATTGAGACACAATATGGAGTGGTTATCACACTGGACAAGAAGGACTGCATTAAATTACATTGTTCTATGCCATGTCTTTAAAATATTGAAAATCATTTTACCACAGTATTTTCAATTTCAATTTTCAAAGCACTCAACTGCTGCTCCTGATGTCCATTACATTTTAACGGCCTTTCATCTCGTTTTACACTTGAACAACTAAATTAATGTTAAAGTCCATTTAACTGATTATAATATAACTTAATTACATTATCAAAGCTGTATGAAATTGGAAGTAATCACATAAAATTTTCCCCAGGAAGTTTATTGGTGGCTGAAAAACACTTGCCGTTCATATAGCCCATTTGCCTCAACACGTCAGGAAGTATATCTTGTATATCTAGTACGTAAGAGCTTGATTAGTTGATTCAGGTGTGTCTAATTAGGGACACCGGACATCCAAAATGCACTAAAGGCAGGCATACATGGTGCAAATTCTGATGGTCAGAAGATTGTATGTCCACACACACATACACACGCACACATGCACACGCACGCACGCACACACGCACACACACACACACACACACACATCACAAGCCAGTTTATGTGAAAGTAATTCGAATGTGATCATATACAACAGAATTTTATGACTTGGCAAATTCCAGAGTAATTGTATAAAATTCCACGCCAAAAACATGGACAGAGGAAAACATTGCTTTCAGAGCCTCTCTCTCTCATAAAAGCTATTGATACGAGAAGTGAATTTTTGCTTCATAAAACATACTGGTTCTTTTTCAGCACTGGGAAACCAGTATGTGTGTGTGAATTTCAGAGTGAATTATAACCATGTCCACTGTAAACCATAATCTCTGACGATTCTGTCAAGCATGACACATTATACAGTGCTCACTGTTCAGTGAGTTTGTCTTTCTGATTGGTCAACTTCACATAGATCAACAAATCGGCTCATTCTACAACACACTTTTTTGAGCTCCTGAATATAATTCAATAATTATCAGGAGAGAGCGACGCGGTGGCGCAGTGGGTAGCACGTTCGCCTCACAGCAAGAAGGTTGCTGGTTCGAGCCTCGGCTGGGTCAGTTGGCATTTCTGTGTGGAGTTTGCATGTTCTCCCCGTGTTCGCGTGGGTTTCCTCCGGGTGCTCCGGTTTTCCCCACAAGTCCAAAGACATGCGGTACAGGTGAATTGGGTAAGCTAAAATTGTCCATAGTGTATGTGTGTGAATGAGTGTGTATGAATGTTTCCCAGTGATGGGTTGCAGCTGGAAGGGCATCCGCTGCGTAAAACATATGCTGGATAAGTTGGCGGTTCATCCCGCTGTGGCGACCCCAGATTAATAAAGGGACTAAGCCGAAAAGAAAATGAATGAATGAATAATTATCAGGAGCTTGTTGACTACCTGGCTCGGTTGCCACTTTTTCACTGTACAAACAAACCATTAAAGCATCAACCATTTTTATATGACTTCTCTTAATGGGAAAAAAAACATGTACAACCCAGTTAGCAACATGTATCTGGCCCACATCTGGGCCATAACCTGGCATAAGTTCTGGCCCACTGTATGCCTGGGTCATAGGCTTAAAAACGGCACACACACTGGAAAAGATCCGGCTCAGATATGGCCCACTCTCTGTTAATAAGGTATGGTTTTATGTGGCCCAAGTCTAGTGCAGGTACTATCAGACAGATCTGGCTGAGATCTGGTTTGGTCTTAGGGCCAGATCTAGTGCAGCCAGATCTGCATATCTGTCATCATGGATAACAACACAGGAGCCAATGGAGCTCATTTAAATGATGGATGTATCACATGATGTGATAAGATGCCATATCCAAAAAGTAAAGAAATTTTATTCGCTCAATAATATCAAATTTATATTTATTCACAATGCAGTAAGAAGTGAAAAGAAAAATATAATGCTGCATAAATCCAAGTGCAGGTGCACATGTATGATTACGTTTTGCCGTAACAAATACAAATGCCTAGTTCAAAACATAATAAAACTCATCATCACAGGCTTATAAATAGGTGTAAAACCATCAGATGTGTACACCATTTCAAAATGATTACCAATAGACCACCAAAAGCAATTTATGTCTGCTTAATGCTGCAAACATCCTGATAACTGCGACTAATCATCAAACATTTTTAAACAGGAGCAAAATATTTAACTTTAACCTAAGTAGAAGAGCTTTTCAAAGAGTGAATACTTCTTTGCAATAGGAAGAGGGAGAGTTCTTAATCAAACACTTGACACCAATCACAATTCATTCTGACAGTGGCTCATCTATGACAATATGAACTCGGGCTGAAGTTGGATATACAAAACTACACAGAGTGCGGACCTGCCACATATAAAACAGATTTGAGCTGAGAACAACCAATAGAGAAAAATGCGTCAGTCAGCCAGAAGGGATTTGTAGAGTTGTAGATTTTTGTAAGGTTATCTTCTCACCAATGCCAAGACTGAGCCAACAGTGCTGTGTTTTTGCCAGAATCTAGACAGAGTGAAAATCACACAGTATAAACCTACCTTTACTCATTCAAGTCTTACAAGAAGGCTGATCATCCATGAAAGACAAATGCAAGGAAAGTATAATGCAGAGAACCTCAATGAAAAATTAGTTCAACCCTAAAGCTGGAACTGTTTACCATCAGAGTTTAAGGATATATATCTCAACATACATTGTCTCAACGTTTGGATTAAAAGACCTGCAGAGACCAAATAATAAGCAGAAACATAAAAAAAAACAAGCTTAACTTTTGCTGAGAAGGATGTCTTGTGTAAAGTGAACTAGTCCAAAGTTCCCTTTAGTGATGAAAGCAAGTTTAAAAAAGCAAATGACAGCAATTTGTGCTGTCAATCTATTAAAGTGCAGGAAAAAAATAACAACCCAAAACCAGACTTCAGCAGAGCTTTTGTTTGCCTTTGAGAGACCATGTGTGCATTGCTTGTGTTTGTGTCTGATTAAGATATTGTAAATAAGTGTAGTTTGTGTGTACAGGGCCTGAGCTGTGTATTAGAACACAGCTGGTGTTCAGACTTAAGTGCTGATTTAAGTGTCTGTACTGTATGTGAACCCCATCATCAGAATGACACTCATTTGTCTCCACCTCTCATTCCTAATGGTACATGTAATTGTAGCATCTGCTATCAGCTGTGGCATGAATCACAGACCTCTTCGACTGTTTGCACAGTGTGATATACATTAATAAAACCTATTCTGTAGAGTGTGTTTTTACACAAAAATATTATATTACAGGGAAACCTGATGACAGGTCACATTATGAGAGAAGTGAAGAAATAAGAAAGATAATAAAAGAGAGAAAGAGAATCTGAAAGAGAGTTGTTTGTATATTTCAAGCGGATGTACATTTCCTCTGGACGAGCATGTGTGTAGCACATGGCCAACTGGCACTGTGAGGAGAGGCCAACATAAATCAGCCCACTTCCTATGGACAGCGCTCTCTGGGTCTGCCACTTCCTGTCCTTACTGAAAGAAAGAGATCCTAAATCATTCCTGTAATTTTAGAACTGATAACTCTGTCAAATTCATCTACTCCCAGTCACAAATAAAAGAAGCACCTTAAAGATGCTGTATTATACCAGATCATAATGGCTTAATTATAATAATAATAATAATAATTATAATTTCGTACATTTATATAGCTCTTTTCTGGGTACTCAAAGTGCAGATGTTTGGGGAAACCTCCTCATCCATCACCAGTGTGCATCATCCACCTGGAGGAAGCGACAGCAGCCATCACTCTGAAGAGTAAGAAAACGGGCCAATGAATGCCAAAATGAATTGGCAGAGCTCAGCTCCACAGCTGACAGTGATTAGCCATTAGTGCTATATAAGCTGCCAGCTGAGAAGCGAGCACTAGAATTTGCCTGCTGAAGAGCAGATCACTCAGCTAACAGCTAACAACAGGAAACTCAGGTGCTGTGGCAGTGGAGACACACGTCTCCGTTCCCTATTTGGGGAACGTGGGTTACGGACGTAACCAGGACGTTCCCCTTCATATGGGAACTCCAACGTGTGTCTGGAACCAGACATATGGGAGAGTGTATGAAAAATGCCACAGCAGCTAAGCTTGTCATGCTCCTGATGTGAAGTTTGGCAAGCATAGCGTGAGCGCACAAGCATCACCAAGAGCGCAACCTTCCAACGTCCCCTATACCCTTAATTACTATTACATGGGAATAATTAGAATTTAGATTGGGGGTCGTAAATGTGCTTTTACCTAGCTAATATAGTCTAGGGATTTTAGAAATACGTCAGTACATTGGAAAAGCGTGCCAGTCCCCGAAGGGGGAGGATGCTGCGAAGACCACCTGCTACCCAAGAGAGGAGACTTGATGGCAATAAGAACATATGGACTAGCCCTATGGAGGGGGAGTGCTACATATGATAAGCTGGTTAGCAGATAAGGAAGACACGGGTCCGCCTGGTCAGGGGGAACACTCCGTGGCTGAAATAGGCATATGGAATCACCATCGGGGACTGCGCATAGCTGGCACCAAACCTCATCATGTGGGTAGACCAAGAGTGGGCATACCAGACATCACACTGAGCCAGGCACCCGGCTCCTCCGCTGAGTCAGGTGCTGGGGGCCTTGGAGGAATTCTCTAGGGTTTGCCAAGCGGGAAACTTACTAGCAGAATAGAAAAAGCGCACGTATCTCCATGTTAGGGAGCATGGTGCAGCAAGCGTTTTTGACACCGAGCTTAATTTCGTCCCGATTGACCGGAGTAACCCAGTAATCGGGAGGAAACCTACTCCACTCGAGGATTAAAAAAAATCTTGTGATGTGTTAGGTGTTGCCCAGCCCGCAACTCTAATAATCTGTTAAGAGGCGCTGTGTACTCACGCTGAAAAGGAGGCATCGCTGTTTTTTTTTTTTTTTAAGTGTGCTCTCTCTCTTAGGAATCCTAACCCTTCTGAATGATACCAACGCAACCAGCAGAGCTGCCTTCATGGACAGAAAACTTATAGATACTGAGTCGAGTGGCTCAACGGACCTAACCATAACCGCTGGGGCTAGACAGATCCCGAGAGGGCAAGAGAGGGGGGCGGGGATGAAATTAACCATCTCGCGCCACACGCCTCTGAGGAACCGGCTGATGAGGTTATGCTTTCCCAGCGCGGTACCATCCGCCGCCCCACAGAGAGCGGGGATGGCAGCACGCCAAACCTTCAGTGTGGAGGGTGACAGCCTGCGTTCCAGTTATCCTGAAAAAAGAAAACACAACACTAATCTGGCATGTCCGGGGTTCTTCTCAGAGAGAAGAGCTCCACACAACGAATAGACTCCACTACAGGGCATAGGCTTGCCTATACAGGGTGCTCGAGCCTGAGTGACGCTCTGTCTAGAAACCCTCCATGGGGGTTCCAGAACGCTGCGCGGGTGCCAGAGGGTGCACGTCCCAAAAATGGAGTGCTTCCTCTGTGTAATTCGTCAGGGAGGGCCATCATAAGGAGTGTGAGTCCGGAAACTCGGGTCCGGTTGGGCCATGAAGGCGCAACGGGCGAGACCCGCTCCTCGTCTCCCCGACCTTGCACAGAGTCTGTGCGCGCAAGCTCACTGGAGAAAAACACATATTGTGTAAACCTGGGGCCAGCTGAGACCCAGCGAATCCGTACAGAGCAAGGAAAGCAGCTGGCGAAGGGCCGCTCGGGAGAAGCGGCAGGATGACCTGGGTTTCTCTGAAGAGTGGCCATAACAGCTGGACTGTGCCGGGGTGGAGTCTCCATTCTCCCGGAAACATAACTGTCGTGAGAGCATGTAAGCTGGCACGGTAGAGATCGTACGGGATATGAACGGCACGCAGCTATTAAGACGCATGACTCCGGAGGAGCAAATGGCGAGCGAGCTGAGACATGCGGCGGTAGCGCACATCAGCCAAACGGTTGATGTGCGCTATCGCAGCCGTGCTGGCCGTCCTAACCAACACGTGTGTCCCCTACCGTACCGGTAGGAACTGGCGGAGAGCGAGAAACACTGCCAACAACTCCAGGCAATTGAATGCCAACGCAAAGTCCGATTTACGAACCTGCAGCTGCATGCTCGATACACACAGCCCACCAGCCCGTACTGTAAGCATCCGTCAGAATGACAGCATGACTGGACACTTGTTCTAAGGGCACCCAGGCCCGTAGAAGGCAAGGTCCATCCAGGGGCTGAAGGTGCGGAGACACAGCAAGGTGATGGACACCTGGTGCGTCTCCGCGCGTCATGCCCATCTGGGGACCCGATCGCGAAGCCAGCGCTGAAGCGGTCTCATATGAACAATTGAGCAGCGTGATAGCGGCTGCAAATGTCATATGCCCCAGGAGCCTCTGAAAAACTTCAGTGAGACCACTATAACTGCCGAATTAAACGGACAGGGCAGTACTAGCCCAGCGAGCTAAAAGCGCACCGTGATGGAGATCGGGTCCAGCTCCAACCCGAGATGAGAGAAGCTCTGCCCGGGGGAGAGCTTGCTCATTCTCAGTTGACCCAAAACCCCAACAGGCCGAGGTGCCGGAGCACCAGGTCCCTATGCATAATCGACTAGTTCAAAGGTCTGAAAAAAATGTAACCCAGTCAATGAATAATCAAAAATACCGATGCGCGTGCGCCGAAGAGGCACAGGGCATCCTCCACGCATGGAACAGGGAGAGCGCGAAGGGGAGGACTATTTAATGCCATGCTCGGCCCCCGTCGCACACCGGTAAAAACACGGTTATAAGGAGGGAGAGAGCGAGACATGGAGTGAGCGTCCTTCAGGTCTATAGCTGCAACCAATCCCGCGGACGGACGCACTGGGGGATGCATTTCTGCATGAGCATCTTGATCGGCATCCTGAACAGATGACAGATCAAAATGCGCAGATAGGATTGGTATAACCCACCGCTCTCTGGGTATGATGAAGTGGGGGCGTAAACCCACTCTTCATCTCGGCTGGAGGGACCGGCTCGATTGTATCCTTCGCCAGGAGGATAACAATCTTCTCACGCGAGACAGGGGTGGCATAGCGATGACCGCTTAAATACACACCCGTGAACTCGGGAGGCCAACAGCGAATTAAAACGCATAGCCAAGTCTGACCGTCCGTGTGAGCTATTACGACGGGCTGAGCAGCGGTAACCAGGCTGACAGAGTCCGAACGAGCATAATCACCGGAACGATCGCTGATGTACCCGCGGAGGGGCAGCTTCAGGATAGGGAGTGCTCACCGAGCAGAGCGTCCCGAGGAAGAACTGAAAATAAGAGATTGACTCTTACCTTCCTCGCAGGATCCTGCGGAGAGGCTGGAGGTGCGAGAAAGGAGCTTATCCTCTGTTCACCCTCAAAGCCTGTGGCGAAGTGCACCAAAGCTGAGAGCTGGAAGGCAGCGCGTCCCATGCTGGCAGCAATTGGGCTTCTACACCCAGAAGGAGGAAAAGCCGCTCTTTTCGGATCGCTACATTCATTCGCGGGGGATCCCCGGCCCTCCACAGAGGAAAGAATGGTTCTCCTCCTCTCCAAGCGGCCCGCCTTAGGTTCGCTTTGCTGTCCGTTTACCGGACTTTACCACGACCTATGACGAGAGCGTCAACTCGCGGGGGGGGGGGGGGGGGAATGGGGGCTCGGCGTGTTCACTAGCCAGTGGAACGGGCTGTGACGGCGGAGCATTTTGGGGCCGCGGGAAGAGCTCTCTCGGCGAGGAACAGCCAGCGCGGACGGGTTCAGTGGGGGAGCAGTTTTCCGAGCCCACCAGAAAATGAACTGCTCCAACGCGCACGGCTAATCTCTAACCACCGAGGACTCCTGGGTAAAGTCCCCGGCGGGCACACTAAAAAAGTGTACTTTGTCAGCGCAGCGCATATCTGCCAGGGTAAGCCACAGGTGACATTTCCGGACCACTGTGTGGCCATCGTCCTCTCCAGGGCACGGGCGGCCGACTTGAAGGTCATGAGAGCATAGTCGACCACCGTGCGGTGCTTACGCATAAGCCTGGGGAAGAACCGCCCCTGTGCAGCACAGCAGGTGCCGTGGTGCAGGGCAGAAGTGGCATGGCCCGCAGCGGTGTAGGCTCTGGCCATGAGAGACACAGATAACCAACCCGCCTTGGACGGGTGTCTCAGCTTACCCCTCCAGGTGCCGGTGCCCACCTCTAGTCGGTCCGGCGGTGAGACTGGGGGACAAGCCATCTCCAGCCACACCGCCGAAGGATCCCAGGAAGCGCAGCCATCATGTATGACTCGAGAACCGTGACTACGCATCACACCCGTAGGATGGTCACGAGCCCTGTCTGTCATCTGAGCATGACAGCTCGCCCTCCGATGTTTGGATGGGCGTCTGATCTCCGGTGTCATCAAGCAGAGGCGCGGGCAAAAGACGTGTTGATTGACTGTGTTGCTCTCTTAGGGAATCTGCTCTTTTAATGAAAACTGCTCTTTTGTGCACACCAGCGAAACGCCCAGGGGACAGGAAGCCCAGAACGACCGCCGCTGTCGCATCATCTCCCGCACTGGTGAGTAAACTGGTTTCAGTCTTGAAATCAGGTTGGCAGATAGAGTGTCTTAAGTCTCGTGAGAGGCTCTGAAAGTTAAATTCTAGTGCTCGCTTCTCAGCTGGCAGCTTATATAGCACTAAGTGAAGTTTATTCGTAAACTAATTTCGAGGGGATCACGTGGTTATGATTGCTTGCGCCTGATCCGCATTATCCAATATATGATTCACCAATCAGACGATTCCCAAGCCACTATAAATACCCTAAGTTCCACATAACAGCTAACTTCATGTTTGAACAAGCTCCGTCAAACCTCGCTCCAAAACAGCAAGTTTCCGACAAGCTATTTACTACAATGGACAACTACACCAGCATCAACCCAGCCACCAACCTCCAACAAGACAACGCTCTCTCCGGATCGCCCGCACCAGCCCAGCAGCACTTCTCAAACTGAGCCCGAGGACCTAGCAAGAGGCCGACGAACGACTCGCTCTTCAACCACCAGACTTCGCCACAGATCTCCCACACCTTCCACCTCAAGAAATCAGAACATTTCACCCACCACTTCATGCGTCTCAGCCTCCTCCTCTGTCCGCCCAGCCAAGAGAATCACCGTCATAGAACTCCGCAAACTCCTCTCCGATCTCGGCATCCATGCTCCACGTCATCTCAATAAACCGGAACTCCTCAAACTTTACTCCAACGCCACCTCAGACTCGCACCCATCTCTCAGTCCACCAGCAAGACAACCTACCCAGAAAACCAGCTCCCGCTACACACCGTATCCACACCCGTCCCAACCTGGAAAAAAGAAAAACAAACAGAAACACGCATCCAGCCGTACAACCCCAAGACCACGCCCCCTGGACACCCGGTCTCCACAAGCCACACCACCCACCATTCCCCTCCTCTTCCCTCCCAACCTTTTCCTTCTACTTTTTCTTGGCCTCCAGCACCCTTTCTTAACTCTTTAACCTGCCCTCATATCCCCTCTACCTCAGTTTCCCATTTCTACCCTATTTCCTTTCCACCCACCCCTCCCCAAACCCAACCTTCTTCCCTCCCACCCCAACCCTCCGCTTCTCGTTCTATGCCTCTAAACCTACCCTCTTGTACTCAAATCCCGCCCTCCTTTCTCCCTCCTCCACTCCCATCCGCACATACCAGCACTGACCCCATTCATCATTCTACCCTTCCTACACAAGTTTCTACAGCACGCCCCCCATTCACCCTAACCACAGCCACGCCTCTTCCCGTACCGCCTAACGCTCTAGCCATGGAACCTCCCCCCATCTCCACCTCTGTAAGAAACCAAATCCTCTCAGGTGCAGACATTGACCTCATCACTCTCCTTTCACCTATCTCACCCCCCGCGGCAGAACGCCAGGTAGATTGCGGTGAGTTCACTCTCACCTTAAAACAAACCACCAGCAGCCATCTCGCATCTCGCATCATGTCATTAGCCGAATTCACCATCGCCTTTTCACGTTTCACAGACATAATCTGTTCCGTTTTTCCCCATAGGAGGCGTGAGTTGAACGACTACATGGCCATCATCGCCGAGCTCGCGCTCTCCTACGGGGGAACTAATTTCTACACCTACCATAAGCTTTTCTCAGCCAAATGCGCAATCCGTGTGACTCAATGGAATCAACAACCTTATTGGGGGGCTCTGGACGTTGATCTCCATAACCGAGTCTTTCTAGGTTGCCGTAATCTATCCTGCGCTGTCTGCCACTCCAGCCTCCACTCCACTACCTCCTGCCCTTTCATCACTCCTACTCCAGACTCAGCTCAACCTACATCCAGATTCACCAGTTATGTCCCTCGCCTGCCTAATCCTAACCTTCCCTCTCTTCTCCCCTCTTCATCCTTCCGCTCTTCTCCCTCCAACCGAGACATCTGCCAAAATTTCAACTTTGGCAGATGTCTCAGAAACCCCTGCAAATATCTCCACATCTGTAACTACTGCGGCGGCTCCCACGCCAAAATCATTTGCTTCATATGGAGAGCTAATAATAAAAATAAAAATAATTACCTATCGACTCCAGTGAATATTCCTCACCTTGCATTTGAACTACGTTTTCACCCTGATACTAACTTTTCTGATTTTCTAATTTCAGGTCTAACCCACGGATTCCACCCAGGCGTTTCAGCTCTCCCTTCCTCTAATCTTTGCTGTCCCAATCTACAATCCGCAACTACCGATCCCGAGACAGTCGATCATCTCATTAAAAAAGAGATCGATAATAACTTCATGATCGGACCATTCTCCATCCCGCCGTTCAGCGTTTATTATTAGCCCAATAGGCATCGCTACTCGATAATTTTCAGGCAAAAAACGCCTCATAATCGACCTTTCTTCCCCACACAATTCCACATTTCCCAGCATAAATAGCACTATTCCGATCAACGAATATTCACTTCACTACCACAACATAGACCAAGCGATCTCCCTTATCAAAACAGCCGGCCATAACGCTTGGCTCGCAAAAATCGAAATCATGCCAATTCACCCCGATTATTGGCATCTTTTTGGCATTCATTGGCGTTCACAATTCTACTTCGCAGTACGACTAACCTTCGGCTGCAAAAGCAGCCCCAAAATTTTCGACATGCTCTCCGAAGCCGTATGCTGGATATTATCTAATAATTACGGAATTTCATTCCTCATTCACCTACTAGACGATTTCCTCATTATCTCCCCTCCCTCGTCTCCCCCTTCCAAGCATCTAGCGATCACCCAAAAGGTTTTCGCCGATCTCGGAATTCCCCTCGCAGAGGAAAAAACATCCGGACCCAGCACTTCCATTGAATTCCTGGGTATTAATCTAGATTCCAAAAAATTTCAAGCATCCCTCCCTAAAGAAAAAATCGACCGCATCATATCTTTATGCCACATTTTTCTCGAAAGCCAGTCACGCACCAAACGCGAGCTCCTCTCCATTCTCGGACATCTTAATTTCGCTATGCAAATCATTCCCCAAGGTCGCCCGTTCGTTACTCACCTCCTCCAGCTCTCCACCACAGTTCCCGGTTTAGAGGACTCCATCCTCCTCTCTAAACCCAGTCGCAACGAAATCAGCTTATGGATATCTTTCAATGGAAAGGCTGTTCCTTTTTCTACAGCGACCTGACAGCTTCGCCGGTAGATATCAATTTATTCACCGACGCCGCCCCTTCAGTTGGTTTCGGGGGATTTTACAAAGGGCGCTGGTTCGCTTCACCATGGCCCCTTCAAATGCTCGATATTCCCCAAAACCAACAATCGTCCGCCCTTTTCGAATTATATCCCATCGTCGCCGCGACCATCCTATGGGGCGACGAATGGGCCGCCTCTAGCATTCTTGTATACTGCGACAACGAGGCCACAGTCCAATGCATTAATAAGGGGCGTTCCCGCGCTCCAGCGCTCATGGCCTTATTAAGGCGCCTAATTTGGACAGCAGCCAAAAAACAGTTCTGTATAACAGCCGAACATATACCAGGTTGTAAAAATCAAATTGCTGACTCGCTGTCTCGTTTTTCTTTCCAGAGGTTTTGGCGATTGGTTCCAGAGGCGGATCCCCATCCAACACCAGTCCCTCATTATTCAGAAATGATATTGCCATAAACCACCCCCTCTACCACCTCCATGAAATCTCCATATCCCTTATTTTTCAAGCAATAGCCCCCAGAACCCTCCATTCATATCTCACCGCATGGAGTGCATTCAAACACTTTCACTCTATTTGTTTTTTTCATAAACTGATCCACGGGTCCCCCTCAGACTCCATCACTAATTCCCAAACTTCCCTCCTCATCAAAGGTATCCAAAAAACCCACCCCTCCCCTCTCGACCCCAGACAACCCATTACCCTCCATATATTGTCCAAATCCATCCACACACTACGCAAAGGATACCTTTCCACCCACACAGCTCGCACCCTCAACGCCATGTTCACCCTAGCCTTTTTCGGCTTTCTAAGATGTTCTGAACTAACAATAACATCCAATTTCAACCCCACCATCCACCCCACCATATCCGATCTGATTTTGCAGAATAAAGAAACCCTTTTATTCTTTATCAAGCAAAGCAAAACAGATCAAATACGGAAAGGGCATTCCATTTATATTTTTGACATCCCCTCCCACACACACCCTTTCCAGACCCTCCTAGCATACATACACTCTAGGAGAGCCCAAGAGCCCAACCCCCTCGCTCCTCTCTTTACTGACGACGCTAAACGTCCAGTAACACGTTTCTGGTTCCAAAAACATTTAAAAGAAGTCCTCCGCCTTTCAGGCTCCCCCCCCGAACCATTCTCTAGCCATTCATTTAGAATAGGGGGAGCCACCACAGCAGCCCACAACGGGCTCTCTCAACAACAGATTCAGACCCTCGGACGTTGGTCTTCTGATGCCTTCACATCCTACCACCGCCATTACCACCTCAAGGAAGCCCAGCTGATTCTCTCCAGCTGACTTCCACCCACCAGAGTTCAAGGGCACGGGCATGACTCTGCCTTTTCCTCCTATTTCCCCTCTCTCTAGCCTCTTCGCTACCCTTCCTATTCTCTTCCTTCTAACCTTCCAAGCGCGAGCTATACTCCGCTTCCCCACCACTCCCGCTCAACACAGCTCTGACTCCTGAAGGCGTCGCTTAGAGCTTCGACTTTCGCAGGAGTCCCGCCAAGCCCATCCCCTGCCCACCCCTTAGCAGTCACACGGTAGCAAGAGCCTCACTCTCCCCTCCCTTTTCCTGCCTCTTGCTAAGCCCCCCCCCTCTTTCTGGTGACAAGATCCTCCGCCCCTCTTTCTATCTCCCTTCCGGCATTCATTCGCCCCTTCTTTTACTTTTTTCCAGCGTCAAGTAATTCCGCTCTTCCATCCCCCTTCTTCAAACCGCTTTCCCGTTCTCACATACCTAACCCCCCCCCCCCCCCTTTCAGCGTTGAGTTTCTCCGCTTCTTTTCTTTTCAGCGCTCGGTTTCTCCGCTACACTATTTTCCTTCTAGCGCCGAGTTACTCCGCTACTCTTTTTCTTTCCACTTAGGCCCTCTATCCCCAGCTCTAACTCCCGCAGGAGTGACTAAAACGAGCTTCGACTCCCGCAGGAGTCTCGCCCCCGCCACCTCCCGCAGGAGTCTCCACTGCCCCCTCCCTCTCCCAGACTCCCGCGGGAGCAATGCCCCCGCAGCTCTGACTCCCGCAGGAGTTACCCCGAGCCCGCAGGAGTCAATCACCGCCCCTTCCCGGCCCCTAGAAAAAAAAAAAAAAAAAAAACTCTTCCCTTTTCTTCTTTCTGGCTTTGAGATCCTCCGTCCCTCTTTCTATCTCCCTTCCGGCACTTATTCGCCCCTTCTTTTACTTACTTACAGCGCTTCCGTTACCCCACATTTCCAAAATGTTTCCCATCTTTACCTTTTCTCCCTTCTTCTACTCAACGTCGAGTTTCTCCGCTATCTTTCTTTTTTCTAGCGTCGAGTTATCCGCTATCCTTTTCTTCTTTCCGCATAGGCCCTCACTCCCCTATGCTCTGACTCCCGCAGGAGTCCGCCCGAGCTTCAACTCCCGCAGGAGTTCCATGCCCCCCCCCCCCCCTATTCCCCCCCCCTCCCGCAGGAGTCTTCACCGCCCAAAGAATATCTTCCCCGACTCCCGCAGGAGCCCCGCCACCCCGGCTCCGACTCCCGCAGGAGTCTCCCTAGAGCCTCGACTCCCAGGAGTCACACCCGGCCCCTCCCACGCCCCCCGTCCAGACTCCACAGAAGTCTGTTTCCAACTTCTCTCCAGCAGGAGCCTCTCTCCTCTAACACCTTTCCAATATTATATCCAGCAGCCGGATATAGCATTGATACTTCCCTCTCTGAGGGTTTCTTCAATATGCGGCTGCTGTCCCGAGCTAATTAAGGCATCCTGGGGAGTTTTCGAGATCTACCTGAGCTCAAACTCTTTTATCGCCTTGCAAAAGGGAGGGAGCCCCGGGCTCGAGGATCTTATGAGCTCAGGGCTCTCTCCCGGGACAGCATGCCAAACAAGCTTTACAATCAATCATCAGCTAACTGTGAACTCTTGAAGTTTATTCGTAAACTAATTTCGAGAGGATCACGTGCTTATGATTGCTTGGCCCTGATCCGCATTATCCAATTTACGATTCACCAATCAGACGATTCCCAAGCCACTATAAATACCCTAAGTTCCACATAAAAGCTACCTTCATGTTTGAAGAATCCCCCCTTCCACCCCTACTCCTCCTCCTTCCAGGACGGGTGACACAGTGGCCCAGTGGGGCCTGTTGCCTCACAGCAAGAACGTCACCGTTTCTGGCCCTTGCCAGGCTGGCCGGCGTTTCTGTGCGGAGTTTGCACGTTCTGCCCGTGCCACGTGGGTTTCCCCCGGGTTCCCCGGTTTCCTCCCACCGTCCAAAAACATGCAACCTAAGTCAATAGACTAATCCAAATCGGCACCACAAGCACGAACTAGCAATAGTCATCTCCTAAGAGCAAACACTATTAGTTCACTAGCACTACAGCAGGGGAGTTCTCGAGATCTACCTGAGCTCAAACTCTCCTATCGCCTTGCAAACGGGAGGGAGCCCAGGGCTCGAGGATCTTATGAGCTCAGGGCTCTCTCCCGGGCCAGCATGCCAAACAAGCTTTACAATCAATCATCAGCTAAGTGTGAACTCTTGAATGGCTAGTCACTGTCAGCTGTGGAGCTGAGCTCTGCCAATTCATTTTGGCATTCATTGGCCCGTTTTCTTACACTTCAGAGTGATTGGTCGTCTGACGTACTCCCATATGTCTGGTTTCAGACACACGTTGGAGTTCCCATATGAAGGGGAACAGGGTTACACTCCTACCCTTTTCTAAGTATATCCTGGGATTTATAATGACCACAGAGAGCCAGGACCTCGGTTTAACATCTCAACCAATAGATGGTGCTCAATGAACAGTAAAGAGTCCCCATCACTATACTGGGGCATTAGGACCCACACAGACGGCAGGTTGAGCACCCCCTGCTGACCTTACTAACACCTCTTCCGGCAGCAGCCTAGTTTTCTCATGTGGTCTCCCATACTAACCAGGCACAGCCCTGCTTAGCTTCAGAGGGTTGAGCGCTGCAGAGATCTAACTTCTGGCTTCATCCATCCTGAAGGTCTTTTCATATTGTAATGTTATAAAGTAAACAGTAGTTAAAAATGCATGCCTGCAAAATAGGTGGCAGTGACAGAAAATATATTTCCTTTGTGATTGCATCTTCTAGTTTTTTTTTTCATTTGTCTTTAATCTTGTTCAGTGCATAATGTACAAAAGTAAGTTTAGATAAATAATGGTACAACTGTATCTTTCGAAAACTGAATACATTGTCTAAACACATCTTAAAATTACAGCTAATGCAACAGGTGCATTAGTGCTACAATCACTATTTATGAGTTATATCATTACTGTTCTTGCTCAAAACCATTGTTGACTAATACACAAACATGAACATGTCCACATTCAAGCCCTTCATACACTGAGCTTAAACAACTCAATCTTTTTCCTTGTTCAACAGACACAATGTTCTGTCGTGAAACTCTATGCGCACAGGGTGATAGGTCATGCCTAATCTGCTCCTACATCATCAACTATATGGCACAGGTGATTGGTTGCTGTTGTCTCAGAATCCCTATGAGCTTGATCCTCAGCATCTCTTTGTGCTTAGTTGTTTTGCGCTAAGAATATGCACTGCGTTTTCTGGGAACCTCCTCCACCCCAGCTTCACCTGTGTTTAGATCTGCTACGCAGGTTACATGTACATTGCATGTACATGTACTGCATGTCTGCATGTACTGCATGTCTGTAAATATACTGACAGTAGCAAGTCGCGGTACTTGCTCTGCCATAAAAATCAAAACAGCAGCAGCAGGGTAGCAGACCTATGATGACAGTTGTGATGACAGAACTTCAGTCGGGGTCTAAATATGATTTGCTTTTACAATATTAAATCATAAAATGTGAAATTAGTCATTTATTTCTTGCACAGTGACAGGCAGTAAAGCTCTTAGGAATATCAACCATTGAGCTCATTCTCAGTCTGACTTATGAATTCATTGAACCATTAATTGGAGACTTATACTGACTGGGTTATTTGAATCTCAGAGTCTTTAATTGGACACTCGCTCTGACCGAACCATTTGAATCTGTGAATCATTAACTGTAGACTCACTCTAACTGGTATATTTGAATCTGTGTGTTGTTAACTTACTGTGCATTCCAAATGGGATATATCACCCTTCGAAAGGCAATTTGGAGTGAAAGCAACCATGGCCACCATATTGAACGAACATTCCAAACCAAAGTGCTTACAACTGGCCACTTTAAAGTGCCCTTCAGAATTAAGGATTTCGAAGGGTACAACTGATGGACACTTTGGGCCCCCATGGAAGGGCTCATCCCTATGCCCTAATGCCTTAGAAGCTGTCACTCCAGCGGGTAAACCCTTCGAAGGGATTAGAGCAGGGGTCACCAAACTTGTTCCTGGAGGGCCGGTGTCCTGCAGATTTTAGCTCCAACCCTAATCAAACACACCTGAACAAGGCAATCAAGGTCTTACTAGGTATACTTGAAACATCCAGGCAGGTGTGTTGAGGCAAGTTGGAGCTAAACCCTGCAGGGACACCGACCCTCCAGGACCGAGATTAGTGACCCCTGGATTAGAGCATAGGGATGAGCCTTTCCAAATGAATGCAGTGTTGCTCTGACTGGATCTTTGGAATCTATGAATCTTTAACTGGAGACTCTAACTGACTTTCTTCAGTTTAAAACAACAAGTAATGTAAATTTAGTGGTATTGAAAGTATAAAATTATGCTTTGGAATACAGTAAAGTAAAAGATTCCCAAAATAAAACTGCTACAGAAATGCTACAGACATAAGTAAAAATATAAGTAAAATATGACAGAACTTGTATATTTTGAGGTCAACTGCCCTTTTAAGTCCACTTCAGACCACCAAAACATTAAATCACACAATGTATGGTGCAACATTTATTTTAAAACAACCATACATAGTATGAATGAGATTTGGGCATACTACGGTAGATCTATCATCCATCATCCAAGTCAGTTGTATCAGAGGATCTGAGTTTGGGAGATGAAAGGTCTACCATTAGTGAAATGTTACGGATGACATGGATTGCATGTGTCTTTCATTGCATTACAGCCTTGATGTCCATTGACTTTCTGTCAGAGTTGTGCGACAGTCAGACCACTGAAATGAAAGAGAAATGCTGCATGTTGTATCCTGCTGCAAAATTCCCTGTGATGTGTCTAATAAAACAGCATTTTTTTTGCCACTGTAAAGTCTAAACACCAAAAAATAAAAAATCCAGAAATCATTTACATACAAAACCAAATTATTCATTTCAATGCAATCACCGTTTCATTGAAATCCAATAAAAAAATAAACAACAGCCTCTTTTCGTTACACTTTCTTTTTATTTTAATATTTCATAGGTTTTGGTTGTGTCACTTTACTTCCATTCACAACTCCTCGGCTGTTTCCTCACGGGATGATAAACTGTCCATCAATGAGCATTTGTGCTATATGTGTACTTCATCAAAGCCACATGCATACCTTTTAGCTAAGTTTCTATGAAAACTGTGAATTCAGAAATACTTCTTTTGCTGCTTTTCACTAACATGTTGAGATGCAGAGAACCATTTACGACCCTCACTCTGCTCTCAGAATTAAACACAGCTTTTGCTACTATATCTTTTAGACATATAAATGACGTCCATTATAACCACTGGCACCGTTCACACTTTCATTCATCAGATTTGCTGAATATGTAATAGGCACTGACATTTAATGTAGGTAATTAGATATTACTTTACTCCTGTTTGTGTCATTTAAAATGAGTCTCGTATTTCATGAAGCGCAATGAAAATCTTGTTTTCCATCATGTGCAATTCTCATATAGTTATACAATAAGTCCCAACATTGAACGCTGAGCATATTTTCGTGATCTCCCGCTGGTTCGTGCACCCCTACATTCTTAGTCAGCGCTTTACGGCTCTACAATTTGTGGTGAGAGAAACAAACATCTACAGCCATCAATAACTCAGCTCTTCCGGAAAAGTCCACATATTCTGTGACAGAAGTATTTCAATCAAATTCCAGAGGCCAAGCAGTAATTATCCAGCATTCCAGGGCATTTTGTGGTTGGCCAGCAAGTTTGTGTCCCTCCAATTAGTGCCTCTCCTATTCCTCGGTACTGTACTGAGCAATTCAAGGTTTAGCTGGAAGAGAAAACGCACAAACACTGTGCTACGGTGTCTGCTGTATGTGTGTTTGTGTGTTTCAGCACTTCTCTGACTTTACAGGCTTCACCACAACCTTGGATCGCCCACAACAACAGCTCTTATGGCCCCTATAAAGATGCTCCTGTATTTTACTCAGCACACCCACAGAAAGAGCTCATTCCAGTAACACTAAAGGTAGCATCCTTATGAATTTTTTTTTAAACACAACCAGCATTTCATTTCAAGGACATATTTCTCACTGGCGTCTATTTTAACTTGGGATTTTGAGATAACAATCTAAAACGAAATAAAAATATATAGATATTAAAAAAAAACCTTAAAGTGAATATTTTAAATACAAAAACACAAACATTACTGTTCGTATTACTGTTTTTTGTAAGAAAAGATTACTTTTTATCGAGGGTATGAAAAATAAAACATTCAAATGACAGTAAAGACTTGCATTGTTATATGAAGAGTTTCTCTAAAATGAGCATTTTCTCAGACTCCCATGTGTAGGTTCTGTAATTTTACTTCATTGCCTTTAACATGAAATAACTGAACATAAACATAAGAGGCTAACTAAGAACAATGTCAGCTTTAGGAGAAAATTTCAGACGGCACATAAAGAAGTATAATTAGCGTTGTTATTTATTTATACAGGAAAAAAATACCGTTTATCACAGAAATAACGTCGCTGGTTTGAGTCCCGGATGGGTCAGTTGGCATTTCTGTGTGGAGTTTGCATGTTCTCCCCGTGTTGGCTCCCTGGGTGCTCCGGTTTCCCCCACAGTCCAAAGACATGCGGTATAGGTGAATTGAATTAACTAAATTGGCCATAGTGTATGTGTGTGAATGTATGGGTGTTTCCCAGTAATGGGTTGCAGCTGGAAGGGCATCCGCTGTGTAAAACATATGCTGGATAAGTTGACGGTTCATTCAGCTGTGGCGACCCCTGATAAATAAAGGGACTACGCCAAAGGAAAATTAATGAATAAATGAATTTATTTATACATAAAATAAATAACTTTGAAAATAATAAGATGTCAGCATATTATGCAGTGTAAAAAATTATTCCTGCCTTTCAAGTTATGTTAGTATAAAAGCATATGTTATGTGATCTCAAATGGCAGCTAAAAATTCATGTATCATGTATTTTCTTTTTTCTATATACTTTTTTTTAATACTTTTTCACATTATTACTCATTTTACTGTAATTTTGATAATAACAAATGCAAACTTGGAGAACATTTGAGTGAGGCTCTTCTTTCAAAATCATTTTAAAACTTTTAAATTCCTGCACTCTGCATTTGACATTTCGACACATATCTTCATTCGATGACAGATTTTTTGTTGTTGTAATTTTCTAAACCAATGCATGCTTCAAATGCTAGACAGGACAGTCATGGTGAACAAGCTAAATTATTACTCCTTGTCACAGATGATGGGCATAATGCATTCGCAGCTCTTTCTGATGTGTTCTTGTGAAGTTCGGCTGTATTTTTAGAGAAGCCAAGTGGAGTACGGGGAGATTTTGTATTCTAGCCAAAAGAATGTGTAATGAGCTTTAAACATGCTCTGCTGCTTGACCTTTGACCAAGCAGAGGCCTAGTCCACTGACCCAGACTCACACTCCTCGACCAGCCTTCTCTCATCCAGATCATCTCTGACAGTAAAGAGCGGCGACATCTCTGGAGGTCCAAGAGGCTTGACCTTCCACCTTTCCTATCTGGGGCTTAAACCCTGATTTACAGTCACAGTTTGGCCCTCATGACTGACCTTTCAACTCTGGGCCCTCATAAAGAGTCTGGACTGGTCGATTTGAGTTACACACTGGTTCATTCTTGCCACACTCATAAAAAAAAATGATTAACATTGCTGGCGTCTACTCTTTGATTCAGCTCCATACGTTTATTGAATCTGTGCCACCTCATTCAGCCAACAATAAAAATGCAGCGATGCAAACTAGAGAGGCACGGTGGGCTTTCTCTTTCTATGGTTTTGGGAGGTTGGGAAGAGGATTCACGGATTGACTGACGTGGAGACGTGCCAGACGGGCAGATGTTGGCTGGAGGGGAGCAGTAACGGAAATCCCCCTTATCCAGGCAAGTGTGCCAACCTGCGGCCATGTAACTGATGGCATACTGCTGCACATTCACAAATAAACCACTGTATGTGTGCACTGACTAACTGATATTATTTATTATTTAATGACCTCTGTGGTTATTGCACGTTCATTGACCATTGCACCTAAAATTTTTGTATGTTAAAAAATGAGTTCAATCTAATGTGTCATGTTTAAAGCCAGGCTCACACCAAGCATTCATTCATTCATTCATTTTCCTTCGGCTTAGTCCCTTTATTCATCAGGGGTCGCCACAGCGGAATGAACCGCTAACTTATCCAGCATATGTTTTACACAGTGGATGCCCTTCCAGTTGCAATCCAGTACTGGGAAACATCCATACACACTCATCCACACACATACACTACGGCCAATTTAGTTTATTAAATTCACCTGTACCGCATGTCTTTGGACTGTGTTGGAGCACCCAGAGGAAACCCATGCAAACAAGGGGAGAACATGCAAACTCCACAGGAATGCCAACTGACCCCGACTTTCTTGCTGAGAGGCGACAGTGCTAACCACTGAGCCACCATGTCACCCACACCAAGCATGAAAACTATAAATATAAATACTTACTCCTAGGGCCATTTATATCGAAGTTGATATTTAGCCGCACTGTATTGATGTTTCGTAGCATCTAGTTTTTATGAGGTGGGTTGTTAGCCCAACGCTCAACCCACAATCTGGAGGACCATACACTACAGATAATTTAGCTTACCCAATTCACCTACAGCACATATCTCTGTACTGTGGGGGAAACCGGAGCAAGCCCACGCATAACAAACTCCAAACAGAAATTCCAACTGACCCAGCTCAAACCAGCAACCTTGTTGCTGTGAGGCGACAGCGCTACCCACTGCTCCACAGTGTCGCCCATAAATATAAATATAATGATAAATATATTTGTGTCCACAAGATAACAATCTGTTTATTTTAAGATTACAGTTCACTTGCAATT
Source organism: Danio jaintianensis (assembly GCA_903798115.1). Taxonomy (NCBI): domain Eukaryota; kingdom Metazoa; phylum Chordata; class Actinopteri; order Cypriniformes; family Danionidae; genus Danio; species Danio jaintianensis. The sequence continues at coordinate 26,529,682 of CAIGQV010003909.1, forward strand.
ACCTCCTTGTGACCAGAAGATGTCCTCAGTGCGCTATTAGCACATCTGACCATGCAGTGAATCCAGCTTATGATGTGTAATCAATAATCAAACGGTGAATTTAGCGATTGCTAACATAACTCAAATTATTATACTGGATACTGGAAAATAATGTATGAATATAGTGCATACCTATGCAAATGTTATGCAAATACCTATGCAAATGTTATGCAAATAATTTTTTCAATGCAAATTAATAATATTTTAACAATGTTAATCAATAACAATATGCATTATATTCATGAATTAACTTGTGTACACCTGTAAGCATTGCAAAAGCAAAATAGCATCGCCTTTTATAGTTTATGGACACTTTGTAAGTCATTAAATGCAAATAATTAGAGGATTCACTGAAAACTTGGCCCACATGATTTTCTTTATCACAAACAGTCCAATTTGTCATTTACATGTCTAAGAACACAGATTTGCACTATAGCTCTCCAGTCCATAGGGATAATGAAAACCCATCTTCTTATCATATAATTATGTGCTTAAAAAAACACATTAGAACGTTATATAATTCAGCTACTTCACATAATTACTGCAATACATTTCAAAGAATTTGTCAGATAGCGGTAGGTAATGGTGAATGGTGCACGTGTGTGTGTTTGTGAGTGTGTGTGGTTTTATACAGATGTCAGAATGATGCATCATCCATCTTCCCACTAAAGGAGTCTCCACAGATAGAAAGACACAGCCACACACACACACACACACACACACACACACACACACACTACATATGTACACACACAAGAGCACATATGAAGAAGTTTTATTTCCCTTTTTTCTCCGGCCTTTCATCACAGTCTCCATATGTAACTAATTCAAAGTATCATCTCTCCACGGTTTTCTCTCTCTCTTTCTCGCACCCTGTCCCTCTGAAGTGGAAAATCTGAAGTAATTGCTTTCTGAATTAAAGAGTGAAGTCTGTGAGAAATACAAGCCGTCATTTATTTTTGCTCTCTCTCTCTCTCTCTTCCTCTAAAGTACAGAGACTGAATTGTGTGAATGTCCTTCTGAATGTACTGTACACCGTTCGCACTCTTACCTCAGAATAAACGTTTCTGCATGTGTGTGTGTGTGTGTGTGTGTGTGTGTG
>CAIGQV010003909.1:26531222-26552992 GCA_903798115.1 Danio jaintianensis
CACACACACATACACAGTTAGAGGCGGTGAAGCTCTCACTAGCAGAAAACTCATTTGGAAACATGTAATTGGATGGTTTGTGGAGGACTGTCGAGGAAACGATTGTGTGGGAGAGTGAAGTGAACTTCGTATCGCTACGCCTGACACAACAAGGCCTGAAGTTCAAGGCGTTAACTTGACCTGCTCCTCCAGGGAACCATCATATGAATAAGAAAGCCTCTGCACTCAGTGAGAGATGAAGAGATAATTATATCTCCAGACGATGATGGGGCATTTCTCATTTTTATCTTTTCAAGTAACACCAGTAAAGTAATGAAATAGTGTTTTTATACAATATCCAAGTCGAAAGCCTAGATTTCCGTTTGTTCCACACATAAAGTCATCGTGTGGCTTCAAAGACTTGGAATATAGTGTATGAGTCATATGGACCATTTTTATGGTGTTTTTGTGTCCTCTTTGAAGCTTAAGGTCCCTATTCATTGTACATGAGCTAAGAAATGCAACCAATACTTTTTTATCCATTTGATGCTATATATGCTTTTGTACTACCAGACCTTTTTATTTGAAAAACAATTAAAAATGTACACAAGGGGTTATAAATTTATACAACAGTTCTGTCTGGTTCTCTCGAATCTGATTGGCTGATAGCCGTGCGATATTAAAGTAATATCAGCACTCGTACAGCCTCTTCATCCTTGTGTATTACTCCGCCCACACGAGTGGCAAGCAGAGGACTACAGTTTGACAAATATTGCAGCTGTTGGACAAAATAATGTATTTTTGAGTCTTTTTTTTAGGCGAGAATGTAGTTGTTTAGATTGCAACTATGCAGTTTATTTATAAGGATAGTGCCTATTTTAAATATTCATAATTTCGGAAATTCAGCACATTAGTGGCCAGCCAGCCATACTGAGCAGAGCAAAGACGGTTGACGTTTCGGCACAAGATGGCGACAAGTCCTTAGGGGAGAAAAAAAAACATTTTTTAAAGTATGTTTCAAACTACCGCTGAACAAATCATTACAGAACAGGTAAGTGACATTCTAAGTCGATCTCTCTTTGTATTTTTACCATAGTAATCTGGTAGTGTTTGCTTTGCTCTGGCTTTTTCGGGGTTAATTATTGTGATCTCCCGATTGCAACAGAGAAATACTGGGAAATCTCTGTAGACTGATGACATTTCATGCCGTTCAGCCTTATAATCTTAAAATGTGAGCAAAATCACCTGTTTTGTCATCACTTTAGAGATTACGTTAGAGAATCATTCAAATACTAGCTCTAAAGTGACATTTGTGAAGTAGCAACGGTTTCTGCTGTTCTGGCGGTCAGCTGCAGATGTGAAGGAATGGCGGAAGAAAGTAGTTCCTCTTACAAAAAGGTTTTTGAGACTCTCTGTGTTTTATTTTCATTTTTTTATATACACGATTATGCCGTCCAACTATTGTATAAACGCAGTATCACACGAGTAGCAGTTTGGCTGGAATAAAAGAAGTTTCAAATTGTTTTTAAATAAATTTGAATTTCAGTATAATAAGCCCCTTTAAGAAGCTTTTTTGGTCTGCAGAACAAATCATTGTTATAACTTATAACCCTAACTTTTTACATATGTATTTACAGCCTAGTTAACATATTTATCTAGTTAAGTCTTTAAATAGCACTTCAAGATGATTACTAGTATCTTGCAAAATAAGTAGAAAAATATTATGCACTGATAAACATCACATTAAAACGCTAATAATTTTGCGGTCTATATATTTATTATTATTATTATTATTATTATTAGTAGTAGTAGTAGTAGTAGTAGTAGTAGTAGTAGTAGTAGTAGTAGTATATCCAGAAATATATTATTATATCTATATCTGTCTTAGGATTTAATTATTTATTTTAATATTTATGTGCACTTAATACAATTTTATTTTATTTATTTATTTTACATTTTGAATGTCACTACATTCCACACCATAATATCATAGACCTACACTTTACTTCAAAACAAGATTATAGTTTGTTGCGAATGGATAAATAATCACCCAGTATAAGACATAATATCATTGACCAATTTGTGTATAAGCTGAATCACTTCAATTAACCTGGTTAAAATGATCATTTCTGAACTGGACTGATCTGAGCTTATCTCAAATCAACAACTCACGATTTATAGTATTGTGTTACAATGAGAGAACAGTTAATTATTTGCTGACTCAAATGTTCCAGTTAGAGCAGGTCTCAAATGAACAATCCACTGATTGAGATGATCTGGTCAAAATGAATCTCCCCTTAATAACTCACAGATTCAAATGATCAGAGCAAATCTCTGGTTGAAAAGCTCAGAGATTCTTTCTTTCTAAACTACCACACAAAATTGGCTTGGTTTTGTGTTCTAAATATGAAGATCTCCTAGATTGTAATTGTGGTTTGTGTGAGCTGTTGTTAAGGCCATTTTTTCTGGTCCATGGTAAGTTTGTAAGGAAACAGAAGTGAAATGAAACCAGAACAATTTTGGATTCATCATATAGTACAAAGAAACTGTCCAGTGCAAGTTTCCAGCTAACAACTCACTGATTCAAATGATCACATCAGAGCAAGCGTCCAATTAAAGATTCACAGATCCAAATGACCTGATCAGAGCGACTCTCTGGTTAACAATTCACTGATTCAAATGATCATGTCAGATAGACAGAGCGTTCCATTCTTAAAGTACACATGAAATCAAAACTAACATATTGATTTTGTTAGCTCACATTGCTAGTTTTGTAGTGAACAATTCATCGGTGCATGTTGTTAAGAAAAACAATTGTTTGGCCTTGAAATCTTAAATTGAAATCTGAAAATGCACTTCCTGTTTGGTTTCAGTTAGATTCTCAGATTACGTCTGTCTGAGGTATTGGGCGTGGTTAACATACTTAATAATGACCCTCCAACTGCCAGTTTGGACAGGACTATGACAACAAACAGAAATGGTGAGGAGGAGATGTCTGGTATGTTGTAATAACTCTCCCGATACCCTTTCTGAATGAAATGCCTACTTTACAATATCTAATCAGCTCGCAGTAAAAAAAAACAAGCCACGCTCACTGTTTTCTCATTTAATATTCCATTTCTCTAGTAACTGCGTCACAATAAGAAAAAAAATGGTTGCAGCTTTCAGTTCATGCAGACTTTAAGGACTCATCCCTATCCAGAGTGACAGCTTCTAAAGGATTAAAGGATGAGCCCTTCCGAATGGACCATGCAGTTCGATACCCAACAACTTTCCTGTGCAGAGGATCATGGAGGCCCAAAGTCTACATCAGTTGTACCCTTCAAAATCCTTTATTCTGAAGGGCCCTTTGAAGAGGACAGTTTTAAGCACTTTGGTTTGGAATGACACTTTAATATGGCGGCCATGACTGTTTTCACTCTGAAATGAGGCTGATATACACTGTTTGGAATGCACTGAGAGTCTCGAGTTAGTGATTCACTGCTTCTGAATGATTTAATGTGTTACTTTCAAGTAACAATGTAACCCAAGATTACGTTTCATAACGTATTTTGTCTTATAGCATATAGTTGTTTTTTTTTAAAGTATCATCGCACAACACTGCCTCTGAAATTGACATCGGCCAGATATTTGTTTAACATTTCGGTAACATGTTTAATTATCCCATGCATTTATTTTACTCAAACCCACAACTCATCACACATTCATAAAAATAAAAAAAATCAATGGGGAAGAGAGTCTTCTCTTTTGCTGCACCCAGGTTATGGAATGCTCTACCTTATTCTGTAAGGAATGCTTCCCCACTACAGTAGCTAGTTTTAAGCAGATGTTAAAAACTCATTTTTAGATTCTTGAACATTCTAATGTGTTTATAATTTATTATTTTTCTATGTTGAATCCTTGTATTTTATTGCATGTTTTATTCCCTCTGTTGTTGTAGCGCTTTGGGTTTTAGCAAAGCGCATTATAAATAAAATGTATTATTATTATCTTTTTCATTCATTAAGCACATTCGTCTGACTTTTTTTTTTAAGACTGAAACAAAAAAATGGTTTGCTATATAAAATGTCCAATTCCTCGGGACAAAAAGGACATTTTTGGGAAATGAAACTGATGGCCTGCTCCACTTGCGGTCAGATGTCCTTTGCTTCTGCTTGAGTCCAGCTGGTCAGTTTGTGGTTAGAGACGCACAAACTCCTTGTTTCTAATCTGAGCATCTCAACACAAAAACCACAAGATTAGTCCAAAATTGTCCTGGCTTCATTTCACTTCCGTTTCCTTCCAAACTTCCCATGGATCAGAAAGAAAGGCCTAAACAACAGCTCACACAAACCACAATTACAATCTAGAAGATCTTCATATTCAGAACGCAAAAAAAACGAAGCCAGTTTTGTGTGGTGGTTTGGAAAGAAAGAGAGAGAGAGGGGTAGGATGGCATGAAGAGGACAGTTGTTTTTTTGAGGAGTGTGTATGATCTTATCTTGACCTGTCACATCACACAGAGAATGATTGAGTGCTCGGCCATGTCCATATGCCAGCGAGAGCGAGAAGGATCTCTTTTCTTATCAGCTCTATCTTCAAACAGCATGTGGTGTGTGTTAAAATGTGTGTGTGTCATCGTGAAGTCCTTGTGTTTGTATGCTAACACTCACTGCCAGGGTTCATGCTGTTTGGTGTTATTGTGTGTCATTGTGTGTTTAATGATGCATCGAAAATCAAGCAGATAATCAGGAAAGATTGACTTTAATCATAGTCATTGATTTGAAAACTGACAAAACTGGTGTTTTTTGAAAAACATTTCAACTAAAAACATGGCTGTCACAGATTTTTCCACTTTTGTCTTGTTTATGGCAGTAACAAAACAATATCCAAATATTATAAATTAAATGATTTATAAAGTGGTCTAAAAAGTGTTTGCCCTCTTACTGATTTTTTTTTTTTTTGCATGTTTGTCACACTTTAATATTTCAGATTATCAAATAAATTTAAATATTAGTCAAAGTTAACACAAGTAAACACATCATGCAGTTTAAAAAACATTTTTTTAGTAAGGGAAAACAAAATACAAAACCACCTAGTCCTATGTGAAAAAAAGTTTCACGTTTTATGTGTGGTGTAAAAGTAACACTGCATTACAAAAAAGTAACATCATACCAACAGTAAAATGTGGTGGTGGTAGTGTGATGATCTGGGGCTGTTTTGCTGCTTTAGGACCTGGAAGACTTGCTGTGATAAATGGAACCATGAATTCTGCTGTGTACCAAAATATCCTAAAGCAGAATATACGGCCATCTGTTAGTGACCTCAAGCTGAAGCGAACTTTGGTTTTGCAGCAACACAATGTTCCAAAGCACACCAGAAAGTCCACTTCTGAATGGCTGAAGAAAAACAGAATGAAGACTTTGAAGTGGCCTAGTCAAAGTCCTGACCTGAATTTAATTGAGATGATGTGGCATGACCTTGAAAATGTGGTTCATGCTCCAAAACCCTCCAATGTGGCTGAATTACAACAATTCTGCAAAGATGAGTGGGCCAAAATTCTTCCACAGCACTGTAACAGACTTATTGCAAGTTTTTGAAAATGTTTGTGTGACAATGGAGTCGGGGTACTACAGAGTTGAGGGTCCAAACACAGTTTATTTACAGCTTAGACAGGCAATGATCAACAGGAACAAACGGTGTCATGTGGGCACTCCAAAAGCGTAGTCGTGGTCACAGGCAGTGGTCGGTGCAGGCAGCAATCAGGATAAACAAAGAATAAAACAAGGGTCAAGAAACACGGCGGGCTGCACGGTGGTGCAGTGGGTAGCACGTTCACCTCACAGCAAGAAGGTCGCTGGTTCGAGACTCAGCTGGGTCAGTTGGCGTTTCTGTGTGGAGTTTGCATGTTCTCCTCGTGTTGGCGTGGGTTTCCTCCGGGTGCTCCGGTTTCCCCCACAAGTCCAAAGACATGCGGTATCTGTGAATTGGGTAAGCTAAATTGGCCGTAGAGTATGTGTGTGAATGAGTGTGTATGGGTGTTTCCCAGTGATGGGTTGCAGCTGGAAGGGTATCCGCTGCGTAAAACATATGCTGGATAAGTTGGCGGTTCATTCCGCTGTAGCGACCTCTGATTAATAAAGGGACTAAGCCAAAAAGAAAATGAATGAATGAAAGAAACACGGCAAGGCTAGACTAGGGTACGCTTTGTAATGTTACAGACAAACAAGACACAGCAAAGTCTGTGTGTGTGTGTGTGTGCTGTTTATATGGTCGATCTGATTAGTCCATCATGAGCTTCCAGCTGTGTGTGTAATCAGAGGAAATCAGGATCTGGTGTGTCTGAGGTGCATGATGGAAGTTGGAGTTCATCAAAGTGGTGGATAAATATATAATAAAATATTTATATTATTATATATTTTATTATTATAAATAATAATAACAATAATTATGTATAAAATGTTCCCACAGTAGGGCGACGCGGTGGCGCAGTGGGTAGCACGTTCGCCTCACAGCAAGAAGGTCGCTGGTTCGAGCCTCGGCTGGGTCAGTTGGCATTTCTGTGTGGAGTTTGCATGTTCTCCCCGTGTTCGCGTGGGTTTCCTCCGGGTGCTCCGGTTTCCCCCACAAGTCCAAAGACATGCGCTATAGGTGAATTGGGTAAGCTAAAATTGTCCGTATTGTATGTGTGTGAATGAGTGTGTATGAATGTTACCCAGTGATGGGTTGCAGCTGGAAGGGCATCCGCTGCGTAAAACATATGCTGGATAAGTTGGCGGTTCATCCTGCTGTGGCGACCCCAGATTAATAAAGGGACTAAGCCGAAAAGAAAATGAATGAATGAATGAATGTTCCCACAGTACATCCGGCCATATTTTACTGTCTTTTCTTAGAATGTGGTAACACATTAAATCATGAAAGCATGATCAGCATTAATATTTAATAAAACAGCACTGGAGGGGTGAGGTTGAGCAGAACTTTCGGAATGATTGTGTTCCAGAAATCTGTGAATCACTGTAGAGCTCTGCAGCACAGATTCAGACTGATAAATGAACACTCACAACACATGCAGCTGGCCTTTCTATCATCGTAATAGCATCACCGGTACACAATAATTGGTTTAGATGCGATTTAACTGACCCTCATTCCATTTTTAGCACCTCTCTTCCTCAAGCTCAGCTCTTCTGCCACAAAAACAGAAGCACATCAAAGAGAAGCCCTAAAACTTCAGGACAATCACTGTTCCTCTCAGTCCAAAAATTGAGAATGTTTTTCAGTGCAGGTCTTTGTTCACTCTGAGCAATGAACTAATGCATTGTTCCTGGAGGGTGGAGAGAAGGGTGAAGATGTTCCCACAGAACGAACACATAGAAAGTGAGTATCCAGTAAATGACTCACTGATTCAAATGATTCGGTCAGAGCGAGTCTCCAAACATTGACTCACTGATTTAAATGATTCAATCAGAGCGAGTCTCCAGTTAACGACTCACTAATTCAAATTATATTATCAAAGGGAGTCTCCGGTTAATGACTCACTGATTCAAATGATCCGGTCAGAGCGAGTCTCCAGGTAATGACTTACTGATTCAAATGATCCAGTCAGATCCAGAGTCTCCAGTTAATGATTCACTGATTTAAATGATCTGGTCAGAGTGAAGATACATAACAATTGCATACATATGCACTATTCTACACAATTTTGTAGTATAAATAGTGTAAGTAGTGCATCACACAAAAATTCTAAAAAGAATAAGAGCACTTTAAAATGATCCAGTTAGAGTGAGTCTCCTGTTAACGATTCACAGACTTAAATGATCTGTTCAAAGTGATAGTTAACAATTCACTTATTCTAATGATTCAGTCAGAGCGAGTGTCCAGTGAATGATTAACAGACTCAAATGATCTGGTCAAAGTGAGTCTCCAGTAAACAATTCAATGATTTAAATGATCCAGTCAGAGCAAGTGTCCAGTAAACAATTCACTGACTCCCAAAGAACAAACACTGTTAAGAATGAGTCTCCAGTAAACGACTCACTGATTCAAATAGTACAGTCAGAGCATGTCTCCATTATCCATAATGTCAGCATTATTGATTCACAGATTCAAATGGTCTGGTCAGAATGAGTCTCCAATAAACAATCCACAACATTTCCAAACTGATTTAAAATTAGTCAAAAACAGTAGACTTTCTGTGATTTTCTCAATCTGCGTGTCTGCAGCTGATTTCTTGAAAGTTACTAATATAATAATTTTTTTAGGATTTTTTTGTATTTCAAATGAAGATCATATAATGATTGTCAGTGTTTAATTTTCTTTTTTGTAAAAATCAGCTGCAAAAGGACCAACTGTTTAATCCCACTGTATGAGATGCTTCAATGTGGACTTGCTGTGACGTCCATTTGCCTATTGGGGAAGTTTTGTTTAAAAACTGAACACAATGTTAAAATAAAACAAATTATTGCTCCTTCATTTTCCTTGCTGCTTCATCACATGGAAAACTAATACAATATAGCATTCTTAATATGTTTACACATTGTGTAAGATGTTATTGTTTTATATATTGCAACCTATATTTATATTTGCATTGTTATATTAGTTTGTTTGTGCGTTTTGCTGTATACTAGGCTATATTAAATATTTAGTTATTTTCACTTTTAATTTACTAATCAATATTGTTATACGTGTATGACTAGTACACATTTTTTGCAAAACGTTTATTTATTTATTTATAAAATCAAGTACTTTTTCCCTGAAGTAATGTTTACGTATTGTTTAAAAATCAAGAAGCGTACTTTGTCTCAAGTAAAATTGAAAAAAGTACTTTTACTACATTCTATTATGGTATCAGTACTTTTACTCAAGTGTTTGTTTGGTGTACTTCATCCACTGGCTATAAGCACTGATCTACTGCATTGTTCCTAAAGGACGGAGTGAAGGGAGAACAGTATGATGAAGATATTCACACAGATTGAGATGTTTGTTCACATGCGCACACAGAGAGTCTCATTTACACACGTATGTGGTGCTTCAGAACAGACCCTCATTCAGAGCTGTGGATGGAGGGGAGGAGAGTAAGACAGAGGGCCGGGGCTTCATTCAATCCATTGGACCTGAATGACTTCATAACGTCTCAATTACACACATCCTCAACGTTCTCATTTGAGTCGTGCCTTCATGCTGAATTCAGCAGCAGTTCAGTGTGAGGGTTCAGGGTGTGGTGGAGGAGCTCCTGACAGACAGCGCTGATGCTGGACTGAGACTGGGGAGATGTGTCTCTGTTGCCCCCTTGTGGGCAGGGTGTTATTTTATAAGAATAGTACATTCAAAAATTAACATTGTGACACATTACTAACCTTCCAGGTGTTCCAAACCTTTATATGTTTTTTTCTTTTTTTTCCAAAAGGATTTTTTGATGAATGTGGTTATCCAAAGATTTGTCGATCCCCATTTTATTTTATTTTATTTTATTTTATTTTATTTTATTTTATTTTTATCTTATCTTATCTTATCTTATTTTATTTTATTTTATTTTATCTTATTTTATTTTATTTTATTTTATTTTTAATTTATGAACGTTAATGGAAATATTTTAGTTTAGTGTGCTGCTTTGCACCACAAACATTCATTAAAAATAGTTGTTCCCTATTGACATCAATTGTTTGTTTATTTATTTATTTATTTTTTACAAGTTAATGGAGAAATGTTTAGTTTAGTGCACTGCTTTGCCCCACAAACATTCATTTAAAAGTTCAATGCAAACAATAGTAGTTTAGGGATTAAAAGCACACTCCCATTATTTATTTATTGTTTTATTTTTTTATTTTAGTTAAGTTTAATCCTGGCTGAGTAACTGATTATATTATTTTCATTATTTAATTACTTGTCTTCATTGATGTTGATAACATATGGATCATATTTATCTCTTTTTAATTTCATATCACTGTTGTAAAAAGTAATCCAACTGAAATCTATGTGATTAATGAGCCAAAATAAGTACTTCAAATCTTCTAGTTTGAAATCCAGCACTGGCAATAATAACCATGCTTTGTCTCAGAATTGCAACGAAACTCACTTGATCTGCCTTGATTTAAAGAATCACTAATCATGTTTGCTCCTTCAACAGCTGCCTCTGATCCACAGCTGCAAAGGACTGTTTTATTATTTTAATGAGACACATGTGAGGTGTTAAACTGGATACTGGCGGGATATTTTTGCCCAAACTTATTTTAGCTGCCGCTCCGCTGGTTTTGTTTGTCCGTGTGAGATGAATTGTGTGAAACAATGTTCAGCTCATCACTTCACTCCCACAGCTTATCTTTCCCATGACTCCCTGCTCTGGTCTCCGTGGGCGACGGCCCGACCCCTCCCTCACCCCCCTCGCCAGCCTTTCTCTTGTCTGAATGGAGAGGCTTTACATCTCCATCTCAGGGTCAGGCTACCACTGTCTCATTTTACAACCACAATTCCCCCAAGAAATGTGGACGTTTTTTTCATTTATTTTTTTATAAAATGCAATAAAATCAAGAATTTGCGATTTGCTAGTTCTCTTTTACACTCAAAAAAATATTTTTGCTGCGTGTTCAAACTACTCATTTAAAATGAGTTGAAACAACACAATTCGTACATTTTTTTGGGGGGTCAACTTATTTTTTTTATGTTCAGTCCACTTAAATTTGTAAAAACGATTAAGTTAACTTAATCGATTTGTGTTGGGACAACATGAAGGAATTGTGTGGAACCCAGCATTTTTTTTTTTACAGTTTACTGGTATTTATTTAAAAAAAAACAAGTACAAAGAAAGGTATTACAATGTTTTCACTCACCAAATAAACAACATTCTGTACTTCTAAATAGAGACGTAATAGTGTGAAAATGTAACGATTATAGTGACAAAAATTATCATCATATTATAAATATTTTTACTATCATCACAAAAATGTCAATTTTGTTAAAATAAGCTGAAAATGTTTCAAAATATATGCCACACACTTGAGGCATTCCACAAAGTGTTGTATCTGAAAATGAACAAATAATAAGCTACATTTGCAATTTTGTAATAAACAACAAACACGGATCATTTTAGATTTGTTCACTTTGTTTACTTATTGTTTTTTGTATGGATATTTTGTTTGTATTAAAACTGCATAAGCTGCTATTTTCGTGTGTGCATGCTGGAAGTGTTGCTTTGCTGAAAATACAACTCATCAACTTGATTCAACTTTTTTTGTATGGATATTTTGTTTGTATGAAAACTGCATAAACTGCATTTTATTGTGCTGGAAGAGTTGCTTTTCTGAAAATAGAACTCATCAACCTGGCACAATAAGTTTAAGCAATATCCCACTGGTCCACATACACACGCACACACACACAGACTCCATTGAATTACAGTATGTCAGTGTTGTCATGAGGACAGCAGCATGAGAGCGAATGCCCACAGAGCGTCTCAGAAAAGGCTAAAATGACACAGTCACAGGTCATCTCCATGAGGACGCCTTGATTTAACACCCATCTCATCCTCATTAGCCGTGTGAAACAATGCTGTGGTCACTGTACACCGTCTGTTCAGATACTCTCACACAAAGAGCTCCTGCGCCCTAACATACTGATCAAATAAACAACAAACACCAGCCAGACTGATTGACTGTGCTTCAGTTCCATTCAGCTGTGTTCACAGTTAACCAGGCTATAGTCAAAGACAAACACACACACACACACACACACACACACACACACACATACACACACACACACTTACACCACACTGTGTACAATTCCCACCCTCACCGATTATATTCATTTGCATTCAAAATACATTTTGGTAGTTTAAAAGCAAGAACCTGAGATAATTTGAGGCTATTTTTACAATTTTTTTATTCAATCCATTTAAAGTAGCTAGTATGTTACTAATGTTAAGTAAGGGATAATGTACCTCTAGGCATTTATCTTGCAGAATTACAGCCCGACAGGCTTATCAGCAAGAATGAAGTACTGTTGTAAGCTTGAAAGCCCTTCTACCAATACAACCACCTAGATGTACATTATCCCAGTTATTACATGAATACTTGCCACAAAAGTAAACAATTATACTCAAAACATTGATCTGAGCTGTGATCATTTAAGCTTGCAGAAAGACAAATAGGCGGTTCATCCCGCTGTGGCGACCCCAGATTAATAAAGGGACTAAGCCGAAAAGAAAATGAATGAATGAATGAAGAAAGACAAATAGCAGAATGCAGCCTACACTAACCTCTGTATTATTCAGTCACAAGATGCCGCCAAACAGTGAAGAAAAGCAATGTGACACATAACCACATGAATACACTCATTAAAAGAATGAAAGCAAGTGTTATTAGTTTTAGCAGTTGTTATCTGGGACTATTACACGGCTGTCTGGAATACTTGACTCTGATTGGTGAATCGGGACATAACAAGGTATTTTATTGCAAGATAACCACCGCTGAAACTAATAGCACAGGTTCATTCGGGTGCTACAAATTATCTTTACTGTCAGTGAATACCCTCACATCTGTACCGTATATATGCTTGTCAGTCACGCCGCTGTGTTTGACTGTTTGGTGCCATCGTGTGACTGAATAATACATATGTTAGTATATGCTCCATTCAATCATTTTTGTTTCTGTCAGCTTTGACATTATTTAAAGAATTAATAAAATAGCATGACTTGTTTTATGTCAAATTTTTACATTTGCGGCAAGCAGCCATGTAAAAAGCGGAACAAATTACATCCAGGTAGAGGTCTTCATGGGTCCAAATATTCATAGCCAAATCAAAGAGACCCATAAATGTGCTGCATAGAACCAACCCGGAATCGTTAGTTATTTGAAAATGAGACTCAAACTCACGAAGACCTAAGAAATGCCTTAATGTACCGGACCTGAAAGCAAACTGCTAGTATAAATAAGTTGACGATGTAACTCTGTTGCCTAGCTGTCAGATTGCCCATAATTGAAGAAATTCAATTACATGAATAACAATATAAATATCAGAGGGCAGCACGGTGGCGCAGTGGGTAGCACAATTGCCTCACAGCAAGAAGGTCGCTGGTTCTAGCCCCGGCTGGGTCAGTTGGCATTTCTGTGTGGAGTTTGCATGTTCTCCCCGTGTTGGCGTGGGTTTCCTCCGGGTGCTCCGGTTTCCCCCACAAGTCCAAAAACATGTGGTATAGGTGAATTGGGTAAGCTAAAATAGTCCGTAGTCTATGTGTGTGAATGACTGTGTGTATGGATATTTCCCAGTGATGGGTTGCAGCTGGAAGGGCATCCGCTGCGTAAAACATATGCTGGATAAGTTAAACGTTCATTCCGCTGTGGCGACCCTAGATTAATAAAGGGACTAAGCCGAAAAGAAAATGAATGAATGAATGAATAAATATCAGAAAAAAATTGTCCCAAAAACAGACACATATGATCATCAACCATACTGCAGTGTACATTACCATTTTCAGCACCACATTGGAAAATAAAACCAAGCTCTGCTTCTTGCAGCTAAGGTAACGTGTGTGTATTTGTGAGTGTGTGTTCCTAATTCCTAATCCTAATTTTACAGTTTGCAAGTTAAACACATGCAAAGTGCTGCCGACTGGACACTGATGGATGTAGTGTTCTCCGAGTCGACTTGGGTATTACACACAGACCCAATATATTATATATTATATTCGGACACAACTCAGACCCGTCTGACCATATAAAATACAGACCCGAACCCACACAACCACTGGTCTAGGGTTGGGTCTCAGGTCATCTTTGAAGACCTCTACATCCAGCCCATTGTTTTTGCAGAATAAAACCCTTCAGTCTGATACAACAGTGTTCTGTGTCTTGTTGAGCTGGCGATAAGCTTGTTGGGCTTTATTCTGCAATATCAACCACCTGGATGTACTTTATCCCTTACATAACATATCTTGGAATGTTGTAATTGACCAATCAGAATCAAATATTCTAAAAAGCCATGTAATAAGTTAATAATAATAATAATATGTGTTTTGATATTCCTCTTCTTCTTCTTCTTCTTCTTCTTCTTATTATTATTATTCATTTATTCATTAATTTTCTTTTCGGCTTAGTCCCTTTATTAATCTGGGGTCGCCACAGCGGAATGAACCGCCAATTTATCCAGCATTTGTTTTACGCAACGGATCCCCTTTCAGCCGCAACCCATCACTGGGAAACACCCATACACTACGGACAACTTTAGCTTACCCAATTCACCTATAGCGCATGTCTTTGGACTTATGGGGAAACCGGAGCACCCGGAGGAAACCCACGTTTTTATTTATTTTATTTAATATTTTATTTTTTTATGAACCAAAATATTTTTTGTGACAATCATTATCATAACCACAAAAATGTGAAATTTATTTTATTTCAAAAAATGAGTAAGCTGAGTCAGAGTAAATAAAGGGTGAAAAGAGAGAGAGAGAGATGGAGAAAAAGAAAAGAAAGAAGAATAGGATTCCTGTAGGGATAAAAAGGCAAGGAAACGTCTCTCTCAGCACGGATAAATATTTGGGATAAGCCTGGTTTTCTCATGTAAAGTGGGTCCCTGAATCCAGAGTCCACACACACACGCATACAAGTGGCCACATTTAACTATGTTAAGAGCTGCAGATTAGCTCATTCTCTCCTCTCTCTCTTTACTATCTCTATCTTTCTCTCTTCCTGTCATATTTGTACTCACTTTCACACATCACAAACAATAGCAAACACTCATGTGTGAAATGAGCTTCATGAACACACACACACACACACACACACACACACAAACACACATACACACACACACACACACACACAATACATGTGCTGGCATCCTAATCCAGCATTATAGAGCGTTCAAAAGTGGACCAGAGGAAAGGGGAGGAGAGGAACCGACTTCATTGACAACAGTTGCATTTGAGTGAGGATTTGCTTGATGATTTCATAAGGAATGCTCGAGTGAGCAGCAATGGACCCCCGGCCCCTCCTGCCCCTCATTTACTCTGCTGGGGGTGTTTGTCCTCAAAAAGCCCCCTCCAAAAACTTCACTTCTCTGTCCAAGTGTAATAGACTGAACCCCTCCTGCCTTACTCCACACACTCCTGTCTCACACATCCTCCTCCAAACACAATGCCATTATCTGTTATGAGCTCTTTCTTTAGGATAAGTCATTTCGCAGGGTATTTGGATTCTCATAAAGTTATTTCATCATAAATTCACTCTCAGCAGCAGATAAAGCTTTACAGAAGAGTAAAGTGATGCCTGGATTGCGGGATCTATGGCAGTGTATTGAGAGCTTACTGTGTGTAATGGTGTAATAGCACTACTTGACCTGCTCATCTGTAATGCCAGATTTATTGATAATAATACCAGAACATTTATTTAGCCTTAGAGATTAACTGAATAGTTGCATCAAGGAGTTCCGAGGCAGTTGCATATAAATAAAAAATACACTGACATTTGGAACAGATAGAAGTAAACAACAACAGGGATAACTGAGCCATCAAAGGACACTGATGGAAAATAAATAAACAGGACATAGAGGGAGAAAAACAAGGAACAGGTGGGACTAATAATTGACCAGTTACTGGGGCAACCAATGACTCCTTTTCACTTAGTGGTATGGTACAGTACAGTTAAGTACGATTCATTACAGGTCACCCTAAAGGGGGTTGCGATGTACCATGCCATTTAGAATTGTAAACACAGTTTTCTATGAGGGTATACACATCGGCACGGGCATTCAGCATCTGTTAGCATTGCTTAGTAATGAATAGACAACCAAAGACGGGCTTGGATTTCCCCTGCTAATAGTACCCTTACTTGGTAGGCATGGTGTACTTCAGAAAGTGGCAATCAACTTCATTCTGCTTTATATTTAACAGTATTTTTTATATGAAATAATATATAAAGAAATAAGTCCATGCAATGACAGAAAAAGTACTGGCAGTTTATTACCAGGTTTTTGTACTGTAATTTTAAACAAGAAATACAGACAATACATTCTTTTACACTTTTAATTATTAATTATTTAATTTTAATGTCAATAAAAGTCACTTATTCAAACTTTTCAACACCTAGTTTGAGGATCAATGTCCCATAATGCAGCTTAAAAGCATAAAGAAAAGAAGACAAAACGTGAATTGCAAAATAAGGAAAATTGATCATTTACAGATATTTTTTAGAGTGCAGTCAGTGTTTGACCCAATAGACTTTAGTGACAGAGCTTTGTATTTATATTACAGCTCACTTTAGCCAGTAAAAGCTGGAAAAAAATCTAAAGGTCTGGCTATTCGAAGACTGACATGGTCAACAAAGCCAAATTTTGGTCGAAAAGTTTCTCACCTTCATTCAAAACAAATTCCATTTGTCTTGTTTGCACAGATTCGAGAAACTTCACAGTACAAAGGTAAATGTGACCACTTTTTGAGTTTTATATTCATCCAGTGCAAAACCTCCTAGTGATCACATACCAAACGCAACTTTGCCAATTTAAATGAATTTCTTCTGTGCATTACCTACTTCTGCACATTTTCAATCATCTGTTGTGCAGTTCCAAGGAATACATTGGATGCTTTAAGCAAAGTGTCATACTATTCCTAGGAAAGTATGAATTGATATAATGTTTCTGTTAAATTTATCTTGAATGCAGTCATTCATGTTGGATAAAACCGTTTACCAAATTCATACTGTATGTAAAGTGAATATAAATCTCTGTGATTGAATATCCAAAATCACAGCAACAGTTCTTGTTCTAGTGTGAGCATGTTAAGAATTACGAAATTGCATGTCTTGTGGCGTAGAACTGTAATGTTTGCATCCTTGCATATGTAAGTATATGTATATATTGGTAATTAGAACTGCAGGTATATTTTTCATCTCTAAGATAAACTTATTAAATAATAATAACACAAATTATATCAATTTATCTCTAAAAATAAACTTTGTTTGTGCATTTAGGGACATTTTGCCTCAAAAATATTAACTTAGAGACTACAGCCATACTTACTATTCTCCACTTCCTGAATCATACATTCAGCTCCAATAATAAAGCTTTTTTGTGTGTTTACTAAGTATATTTCTACTAAGTTAAATATACATTTGCATGAAACATCTATTGTATCCATATCAACAATAAAAAATATATATTTTGTGCGTCCCTACATAAATTTTACTTTTACATAAATTATAAAAAAATCGGTAAATTAATTTTTAAAAACAATAATAAGATGAAAATGCATTACATTGTTTTAGAGATCAACTGTGTTATTGTCAACTCTTTTTTATGATTTAAACCATTTCGCATGATTTCACATTAATAATGGGTTTAATTTACTGTAAATACATTTGTTATATAATTCCAGTTTAAGAATAATGAATGGAAAATGATTGAAATGTATCTGCAATTCTCATATTGTAAATCGTGTATGTAAATATGTGCAGTATTTTTTCAATATTCATATTCTGTTTTCAGTCTATGGTAAAACAAAATTTCAGGAACAGAACAGGAAACTACTGTGTAAAAAATATTTATATATTTCCTCACTCTGTCACTCTTGTCCATATGGCATGTTTTCAAACTTTATTCATTGTTTCTGTTTTGTATTCACGTACGGTAGAGTAAAACTATGTATATTCAATTTCTTATCTATTCTATTACACGTGCTTCAACATTCATGCATGCAGCCCACTCCTATCTCTCTCTAACATACATTCTGGGCTTCATTAATATTCACCAGATCCGTTCCTGCATGCAACTTGGCTTGTTTTTTTTTTTTAGAGTTATTAGGAGAGGGGCTAATTGTGCTTATTATGCATGAAAATGGGACAGAATAATTCAAATAAACAAGAATCGGGTCAGAGGTCTGAATAGTGGTAGTGCACAGGATTTTAATAATTTTATTTGAAGTGTTTATCACATATTTTCACCTGAATTGCAAAAGCTGCGCGTATGCATGCAAGAAAATACTCCCCGTTATTTGGAAATATTACCCAATATTTAACATTAATTCCCCGTGTTGCAGAGCAAACAACTGTTGGGGCAGAAAGAGCTATAAATGAAGGTTATATTCTACGGGTAAAACACAGCCAGCATACGAATTACACATTATGACATGCACCGAGATAAAGCCTTTCCAACATTTTGTTCATTTATTTCTATATTTTGGGATGAATGTCTTCAAATTACTCTGCAATTCAAAGTATTAAGGTACAGTGGGTTCCATACAATTCCTTTATGTTGTTCCAACCCAAATCAATTAAGTTAACTTAATCGTTTTTACAAATTTAAGTGGATTCAACATAAAACAATTGTCCTAAAAACAACTTAAGAATTGTGTTATTTCAACTCATTTTATATAAGTAGTTTGAAAAAGCAGCAAAAGCAATTTTTGACTGTATATAAATAACTAGGCTCATTCATTAACATTCTTAAAGTCTTGCACTCTGAGTTTATAGCTTGTTTTGCAACTGCAGGACTCAATCCCATCCATTACAGCCTGAAAGATACACCTGTTCCCATTTATACAATACAGGAATGCGAACCTGTGAAATTGCATTAGAAACGATCAAAGCTGTGGGACCACGACCAGGTTCATTGTTTATATTGCTGTGCGCTGAATACAGTATGCGTTCTCTGAAACTGAATGAGATTATTGTGAATAATGAAACTGTAGTAGGTTGATGGCGTGGGCTCTGGTGTTCGGCAGCTGTGGATCTTCTCTTTATTAATTCTGTTCTGGTTGAACAGAGACACAAGAGTGATTTTGCCGCACCGGAGCCAAGCGCTTTAATGTGATTTGAGCGCAGTAGCATTCAGATGCTAAATTATGTACACACATACACACCGGGCAAAGTTATTGCTGTTTTAGTTCCCCTGGAAACCTCATTTGTACCGCAACTGTCCTGTAGGTGCATTTAGAGAGTTTGCTCTAGTACGCGTTCATTCATTCATCCGCTCAAGAGACACAAAAAGTCTCTACACAGTATTTTATGCTGTATATTTCTGTAGAAATTAATCCAGCATATACCATTTTAGGCATCATTCATCCATTGCACATTCATTTATTTAAAAAAATTCTCTTGAGTTTTTCTCAGCTCTCTTTAATTTAGAATAATTCCGCAAAGTTTTCCACAAAGTCAGTGCAAAAATCTGTTTCCCTCCTTGGAGCTGCTCATAATTTTTTACACACTCACTCATTTATTCCATGCTTAGTCACAAGGTGCTTTGTTTTTCCTCTTTATTTTGATAGTGTGTTGACTACAGAAACTTTGCAACTTATTAGTAAAATATTAGCAGTCTGTTGGGGTTATGGTTAGGGTTTGTAGAATAAGTTGACATATTTACAGTTCACAGAATGTCTCTTAAGGCAGGGTTTCCCAAACTTTTCAGCCCACGATTCCCAAAATAACAAGGCCACAACTTACAACCCTGCTATCCTCAGAGGTGGTTATAAATTTACAAGTGTGCACACACACACACAAATAGGTCTTTACAAACACGAGCATACTGACAACACTTAAAAAAATGCAACAGTCTAACAACTATATAATTGTTTTTCAAGAGTTCACACTTAGCTGATGATTGATAAGTAAGCATGAGTTTGGGCTCCCTCTCGTTTCATCAGGTGAGAGGGGAGTCTGAGCTCAGGTCTCAAGAGCTCCCCAATATTTAGCTAAAAGAGAGGGGCAGGAGTAGGGGTAGATGGGGGGATTCTTCAAAGATGGCTAAGGATCATGAAGATGGCTAAGGTAAGGAAATCTGGCTATTTATGTGTGTTTGAATTCATCTGATTGGTATATCATATAATTGCTAATGCAGGACCCGCTGTGGTCAATCATAAGCACGTGATCCTCTCGAAATTAGTTTATATACAGTGCTCAGCGTAATTGAGTACACTCCATTTTGAAAATTAATATTTTTATGTGAATAAAGGCAATGTATTTTGGTGCATTTAAACTAAACAGATTTATTAAACAGATATATTTATTAAAATAATATATTAGCCACCAAACCTATTTAGAAATTGAAAGATAATACAATTAAATTCAAGCTGAATACTGCAAAAAAAAAAAAAAAAATTTACAACTTCAACTAAATTTTTCAATTTTTTGCTTCTCTTGATTTTTCCTTTTTTATTTGTATTTAATATTTTTCTATAAATATAAATTTGGGTGTACTAGTTTTTGGACCGTTATCGTAGGTTATTTTGTTAGATAAGCTCCAGATCTGGCTTCGGTACTGACTAATCTAATGTATATGCACAAATATAATATTGTATAGCTTCCTATTAAAAATATGAGTTTAAAAGATAGATTTGTGAGGGGTGTGCTTTTATATGCTGAGCAATGTATAAACTTCACATAGTTTAATTTCAACATAATATTTTCTAATGAGATTGGTGGGCACAAATCCATTTTTGATTTTATTTTGGAGACTCAGAGATCATCCTCAACATTCATTCATAACCTGTATTTGTTGCCGTAAAATTTGATATTCTGCAACTGACGCTACTGCTGTATTGTTAATCTAACGTAATTTCCCCAGGTGCAATCCAATGCAAAAAAATTGAAGGCTTGTGGCCGACCCCGAACGCCACCCCTCTTTACTAATACTCTAATTACTAAAACTGACACTCACTAATGTCAGTGATTTCTAACAGTAAAAAAATTTTTAAATGCCACAGTAAAAGTCTGTTACCTGGATAACAGTGAGTTTCCTTAATATAAATGTATATTGAATAAATTGTTTAGTAATGCAGTCATCAGTCAGGATCTGCCAAATTCTCCAATGAGGTCTGGAGACTTGGGACCATCACAACAGTCACATACAGGTGAAAAGAAAATGGAAAAAAGGTATTTGAACTTTATTTAATACCTGTTTTAAATGTTTAAATTGTTTTGCCTTTCATTTACCAGCAGACTTTTATAGACAAATAAACAAACATTTCTCAGAACATGAAACAAGAAAGTTGAACAGAAAGGGTAAACATTGTTCAGCTATATTTACTACCTAATAGAGTTGGGGTAAATTTATGAATAAACTTGGACACAAATGAACCCTGGAGGATTGGACTCACACTTGACATACAGGACAGTTTACACTCAATTACACTCAAAAACACATTTTTACTCAGAGTACAGACAAATACACATCGGGCAAAATGAATGATAATACACAACCTAACATTAAGACAAATAAACTTCCCAGACACAATTAAGGACCATTTCACACGTGTCACATAAATATTCTGGCAAATGTGAATTGCTCCATTTTGGATCAATTATTGTTATAGCGCAAGAAAATACCTGTGTAAAGGTTCTTTAGAATTTTGTTCCAGAGAGGAAAGTTATGCAGATTTGAAAGGTGATTAAATTATGACTGTAAAAAGAATTTGGGTGAATAATCCCTTTAAAGGGTAAGTTCAGTTTCGGAATGAAATTTTCCTTATAATTTATTCACCCCCTTTTCATAAAAGATGTTTTTTTCCTCAGTCAACAATTTTTTTTATCCTGAAAATATTCTGGATTTTTCTCCATATAGTGGACTTCTATGGTGCTCAGTGGTTTGATCTTTCAAAGCGTAGCTTCAAAGTGCTCTAAGGCCCTAAGGAATAAGAGCTGAGGAATAAGGCCATTACTTAGTGACTCAATCAGAATAAATAATAAACTTAATAATAATAATTAATAATTTAAATAAATAAATGAGTGATGAATAATAACTATTAAAGTCAATAAATAATTATTTAATCAGATACCTGGTGTACTACATGATTTAATCATATAAACAAAATAATGATAAACAAGTCCAATCAT
>CAIGQV010003909.1:26559326-26576103 GCA_903798115.1 Danio jaintianensis
CAAACTCCACACAGAAATGCCAACTGGCTCAGCCGGGACTTGAACCAGCGACCTTCTTGCTGTGAGGTGACAGTGCTAAGCACTGAGTCACCGTGCCGCCAGTGTTAGTTCACCCTAAAATAAAAGACCATAATGTCTTTTCATGGCCAAACTTGTTCATTTTCGCAACACAATTAAAGATATAATTAATAAAATCTGAGAGATTTATGTTCATCCATTAAAAGTCCGTTCACCCAAAAGTTTGAAATAAAAAAAAGCCATATAAATAATTGATTTAATCCATAAAAGACGTTAACTAACCAGTTATATACATTCACACATGCACACACTTCAAAAAAGAATCTCGAACAGCTCTCTCTCACAGAAATGCATTCGCTGTAAAATAACACATCTGCCACCTGATGTGGTGCAGGTCAGAGGTTAAGCATGTAACGCTGCACAGATGTTGACAGGACTCTGAACACACTACAGGTCTTTGAACAGAAACACACATTTGCGAGGTCAGTCTGGCTGATCTACAGTAAGGCTTTTGTGGTAAACAGGGAAAGTGTTTATGAGCCGGCCATGACAGCTGAACCTGCAGGTCATGTTTCTTTTTGATTTTAATAAGCTGTGTGAAAGAAACAAGCCATTTTCTCTCCCATGTGCCCTCCTTTTCCCTCTCTTTCTCTTTTGCACTGTTTTTTGTTTTTTACTTCCCTATTCAACTGGCTCAGTCGTCATTTATATTTCGACATGTGCATGACCTTGGAGGGCTTCATTTCATTCAGGACTGTGTAGGAGATTTGTTCGGGTAACTTCGGTTGATCTTTTTGTTGAACTCACTTATTTGAGGAAGACGCCCACATTTGCTGTTAATGATCCAGATTTTGCTTATTTTTTTGTATTGCTGAGTTTTTGTATTGATTCTAGTCCTAATATCTATTAATATCTATTAATTAATATTTATGATCTGTTATATCTAGTGAGTTTTTTCTTAAATCAAAACAATTTGCCAATTGGTGTAAGTAAAATAGTCTAGTTTTGTTTTTTTCAGAAAACAAGACAATATTTTTTACTTGTCTAGAAAATGCTTCTTGATTTAAGATTTCAAGATTTAAGAATTTTTTGATATTTGGACTAGTAACAAGATAAAAACCCATTGTTTGCAGTGTACTGTATAGTGTATAGTGATGGTGAGGTTCTTTTCTTTTAAAAATTATTTATTTTTAAAAATGAATTTGAAACAACTAAGCAGTGGAATATTGTGAGCACACATCCTTATATCTTCTGTTGCTAGAGTGGTGTTTAGCTGAATACTGTATGTACATAATGGGAATCAAAATTAGAGAACAATGTATAAAACCTTCATGTGACCCTGGGTGACAAAACCTGTCATGTTGCACAGATAAATTGTTTGTTTTTATGCCAAAACACACTACAATAGTAAGTAAAGATCATGGTTCATGAAATAAATACAGTAAATTTCCTACAGGCGGCACGGTGGCTCAGTGGTTAGCACTGTCGCCTCACAGCAAGAAGGTCGCTGGTTCAAGTCCCGGCTGGACCAGTTGGCATTTCTGTGTGGAGTTTTCATGTTCTCCCCGTGCTCGCGTGGGTTTCCTCCGAGTGCTCCGGTTTCCCCCACAGTCCAAAGACATGTGCTATAGGTCAATTGGGTAAACAAAATTGGCCATAGTGTATTAGTGCGTGTGTGAATGTGAGAGTGTATGGGTGTTTCCCAGTACTGGGTTGCGGTTGCAGTGACATCCACTGTGTAAAAAATATGACGGAATAGTTGGCGCTTCATTCCGCTGTGGTAACCCCTGATAAATAAGGGACTAAGCCGAAGGAAAATTAATTAATTAAATTTCCTACAATAAATACATCAAAGGTTTTTGATTAGTAATGTGCATTGCTCTTCATTTAGACAAATATTTTTTTGGATTTTTTGTTGTGTAGAGACAGCAGTGAACTGGTGAGCTGATGGAGATTCTCTGCATTATCCTGACCTTTTATGCATCCATTCTTTAATGGATGACTAGCCTCTTTGGAGGAGCAGCTTCTCTTGCTGTGGCTGAAAGGATCATTCCTTTGACCTTCATCTAGACACCCTGCTATCAGAGGGTTTTAGTCACTTTAGAAAGGCTCAACGTATTGCAAAGTCTGTGAAAAATTAGGCTGCCAGTTAATTACGGTTTGTCAGATAATTAAAGACATCCCCACCAGGTCCCAGATTAACACCAAAAACTGGGAAAAACCCAAAGGTGCTCTCTAGTTTTGATCAGTATTATTTTTTAAATATCTCATTCAAGTGTTTTTCAGAAAATGACTCATGAAATATGCTAAAAAATCATGTTAGGATAACTTTAAGGCAAAGCAGTGGCATTGTTGTTCTCAAATTCTGATCTAAACTGTATATCAAGACTTTGAGGGGTAAAACTGAAAAATAAGTGACTCAAAGTAAATAGTGAACAGTAACTGTGGCAAAAAGGAGTATTTAGAACTTTTACTGTAAACTTTATTTACTTACAAGTAGGCAGAAGTGATTTGTCTTCAATTTAGAAGCTTCTGTGCTCAGTGCTCTATTATCAAACCTCAGCCTTTTAGTTGAACACGACACACTCATATTTGAAGAAGAAAGCAACAGGCCTCCTTTGTTAGCAAATGAGCCGTTGTGACTTAATGAGCTGCTCGAGGGAGTAGGTTTGTTCCCTGATAATGAGAGAAGAGGAAGAACAGATAAGAAAGTTGTTATGAAAAGGAGTTGCAGTGTTCACAGGGGGAGTCGGTCGTCATCTTGTGCAATCGTAAACATTATAAGGGTCCAATTCTCCCAGTAAGCCAAGCTTGTAACACAATCACTGCATGTCTTTCGTTATAATCCAACACAAACCTGCAGTTCTGTAAAAAAAAAAGCTGTTCTTTGTAAAAGCTAAAGCTGTCAATACTAACTGAATCAGCAGTGAAAAAATTATTGATTACACTCCGAACAATGGGCATCTCAGGAACTGCACTCCAGTGGGTCAAGTTTAGCCTCTTGTTGAGGTCCATTAAGGTGTCTTTAAAGGCTATGGTGTTCAGGTTGCCTTGCTTGCCTCAGGGCTCAGTTTTGAGTCTATTGCTCTTTTCTATCTACATAGCAACACTAACACTATGATCTGTCATTTCAAAAAATGGACTATCAAATCACTGCTCAGCTGATAGCACTCATGGCTTCTCATCCCGGCCTAATGATCCGACCTTTTTTTGCCTTTTTTGAAAGACTTTCAACTCATCAAGACAGAACTTCTTTTGGTTTCAGCTAACCCAACTCTTCCTTACAACTTCTCCATCCTTTAGTGAATGTAAGAAATGTTCAGTTCCTGAATAATGCATGAATCTCAGTGGGTTCTGAAACACTGGCTGCACAATTAGTGTACTCAAGATCACTTGAATAAAGGACAAACAATCAAAACGAGAATTAAAAGGAAGTTCGGACAGCAAGAGATATCAAGCCTCTTTAATTTTGCAGTGGCCATACATGGGGTATTCACAGGATTTTCAAAATTATATTTCTCTGGGGATCACCTTTCCCTCCACATCTAACAACCCGTATGAGTGTGGGTGTGTTTCGGGGCGCATGCTGGCATCAGAAATCTCCAGCCGAAAATATGCGTGTATGTATGTGTGAGCGTAGGCAGTTTTTTAAAAGGCTTTTAAGCTCTTCTTTTTTGTTGGTGGACCGCAGTGGATAATGTCACATGTAACCCTAGTTGCCGTGGCGACTGACCCCGCAGTCATTAGATTGATATTTGGCGTGGGCTGTATGGATGTGAGCTGTCTGTTTTGATCTGTGAACTACCTCCTGCCGCCCATCTCTCTGCTCTTTTCATTCTCAGCCAGAATAGCTGCTAATACTGTTATGATTGGCAGGGTCTTTTCAAGTGTGGGCAAACATGATGAATTCTCTCTTTCTCACCCCAGCTCTATCACACTCTTTTTTTTAATATAGTAGCCCCAGCAGAGATTTGAAACAATGCGTTTTTTCCTGCAGTCTATATATGGCTCCTGCTTATAACTGCTCTACCTTTCTGACCCAGATATGGTGATTTTATTATATAAATTTAATTATGAACAGATCATGCATTATTATTATATTGTCTGGATGGTGGACTAGCATTATGGTGTTTAGTAGCAAAACAAACAAACCAAGAACTCTACAAATCATTCCTAACTTTTTCCTTGGCATTGACAGAATTTTTTCCAAGATGATGCAACACTTTTTTTCTGTCACTTTTCATGTCCAAATCTACACAGTATTTTTATAAAGTGAGTTTGTTTCCGAATCAACAGGTGGTGATAAAAGCCTTAGATTAAAGCCCTGATGGCCAATCAGAAAGGAGAAAACAGCACACATGCTGATGTCATGAGGCAAAAACTCTGGTTTAATGGCCACACGACCACAATGTTACAGAAAGTTTTGGTTTTATTCAACTGGTACTGTTTTCATGTAGACAAACAGTCAAACCATGTAGTAAAAACTGCAGTTTTGAAAATACCCATATTCATCTGGACAGGGCCTAAATTGTAAGTGTAGTGTGCCAACTTGGTTTTTCACCTGAATTAATGTGTCTTCAAGTTGAATGAATACTATGAATCTGGACATGCTACTCGACGTTTTTGCAGTGATGCCATAAAAGAACCATTTAAATTGCTAAAGCAACTCTTAAGTGCACCGTTTTGCAAGAACTGTTTGTTTCTTAAGTGTAAAGAACATTGTAATGAACCTTTTCTACTGGAAAGAACCTTTTGTAGAATGTAAGGTTTTTTGCGTGTTAAAGGTGCATCATGGAACCACAGATGCCAATAAACAACCTTTATGTTTTTTAAGAGTTTACTATATGTGTTATGGATCTAGTGCAGGATAGCAATAATCAAAACACAACATGTTGGTGGCTAGCATTGATCACAAGGTTTTTAATTAGGGTAAAGTAGGACAGAGAGAAAGAATGACATTATAAATAGATTATAGTAGTAGTAGTATTTTTTATTATATAAAAAAACATCCAAGTGACATTTTTAAATGCTAAACACCCAATCAAAATCAACACTCCTGATACTATGTGTGTTTGTGATGTGAAAAAAAAAGTCTGCAGTAGGAGTGACTGAGTTGAGAAAGTGAGGAAGAGTTCAGCGGTGGCACTGGGGATGTGATCAGTTCACACGTTCACTAAATGAGAAGTGAAGGAGAGTTCAAATAGTTCACAGAGAGGAAAGAGCTCTTTGACGTGACTGAGACAGACAACAGAGGAGACAGAGACTCAGGCAGGCTGGCTTACATGGATATACGCTTTTATTGCAAAAGGATATCGTGTGTGTGATAGAGATGAAGAAAACGAAAAGGGAAGGATTTGCGGATGTGCTTACAGTTTGTGTGAAGGCTGCACCAAAATGATCAAATATGAACTCGTCCAGCAAGAAAATTGATGTTATGGAATCTTTTCATAGTCTTCATTGTTTTGCACATTCTTTGCTCTTTGAACCTGAATAGAGTTTTAACTCTATAACCAAATCATATTTTATACACAGATTTCTGAGCTTGGGCGGCGCAGTGGCACAGTGGGTAGCGCTGTCGCCTCACAGCAAGAAGGTCGCTGGTTCGAGCCTTGGCTGGGTCAGTTGGCATTTCTGTGTGGAATTTGCATGTTCTCCCCGTGTTGGCGTGGGTTTCCTCTGGGTGCTCCGGTTTCCCCCACAAAGACATGCGCTATAGGTGAATGTGTGTGAATGAGAGTGTATGGGTGTTTCCCAGTGATGGGTTGCAGCTGGAAGGGCATCTGCTGCGTAAAACATATGCTGGATAAGTTGGTGGTTCATTCCGCTGTGGTGACCCCAGATTAATAAAGGGACTAAGCCGAAAAGAAAATGAATGAATTTCTAAGCTTTTATATTATAATTGTAATCAAAACTTCTAAATAAAAAAGTATAATCTATCAAATGTCTTCTGTCATAGTTAGCCAGATATTTAGCTTTTAAAGAACTTTATTTATGATTTTATTATATAATCCAGAATATTTGTATACACACATACATATATGTGAATATAAAAAGTTATATATGAAAAAAATCAAATATGATCATCAGGTTTTTATTCATACATCTCTTAAAACTACAGAACTTGGTCATAAAACTAAGCATTTAAACATAATTTAGTAAGATATATTACTGGGAGTTATAGAATGACAACTGGTATGCGTATGCATTTTACATAAATAAACTACGCAAAAAATTACCTCTGTTTTCTAGGAGATACTATAACTATATAACTTCTTGGTCTCCTAATTGAGCACGGCTAAACATCCCCATCACATAGTAGAGGTCCACCAATAATTGAGAGAATTCCAACTATTCCTCAAGGTTGAGAACGGATCATTTCACCAACCCAAGATCCAATTCTTAGGATTTATCATCAGCCATGATATAATTACCATTGATAACACACAACCATCAGAAATCTCCAAAAATGCCAATTTCTTCCACCGCTTCATAAGTAACTGCAGTGCTATCTCTAGTCTTCTCCCACTCTCCTAGATCTCTGTTCTGGTCCCACAAAGCTAAAGCTTCTTTCCAGGACTGTCATCATTTAACCTGATCCTACAAAACCCTTCATCATGGAGGTAGAGTAGGAGTCTCAGCAGCAGGGCTTTCCTCCTAAGTTCAATTCATGTGCCGTTTTCTCAAGTAATATCAATCAGGCAGAAAAAAGATAGAACATCAGTGATTGGGAGTTACTAGCCATCAAAGCTGAATTGGAGGAATGGAGGAATTAGCTGGAGGGTGCCAATAACAAATGAATGTCTTTACTGATCACAAGAATCTCCAATACCTTAGATATGTATAATGTCAAAATTCCAAGAGGAGAGCCAAGCTATTAACTCTGAGCACTCTTCTCTGATTTGCACTCTCAATCTAAAGAATGCACCCAGGAATCAATGCAATAAACATATACAATTAGCATAAACCTCTATTGCGACCAGCTCAGGGCCAGTCAAATCCTCTCACTCCTACGTGATAGGTTCTGTTTGTCCAACATGGCCAAAACATCAGAAGGTTTGCGAGTAAATATATGATAAATTAATTAATTCCTTACATTTATATAGTGCTTTTCTAGACACTTAAAGTGCTTTATAGACTATAGACTACATAAATACCAAGACCTCTCGCCACCTTACATAAGGCAAGATCTTTCTGCTGCCCATTCTCAACCCACCCCATATCTGGCAATCAAGTTCATTACAGACCTTACACAGTCACAGGGGAAAAGCTATATGCTCGATGTGGTGGATTGATTCTACACATCCTGCAGTCAGATTCCCCTCAAGTAAATACTCACAGTCATGGAGACAGCAGAACTAATCTTCAATCACATATTCAGACATTTTGGTATTCCCAAATAAATAATTTTAGATGGAGGACCCCAATATATCCAATCGCCATATATCAAAGTTTTTGAAAGCTTTTTTTAAAATCCTCAGGCTTTCTTCAGGCTGCTATACTCAAACAAAAGGCAGTTGGAATGGAATAGAATGTAAAATGCAAGACATCTGATCATTTCTTTCAAACGTTTTGCCATGACCACCAAAACCTCTGGAGCCACTTTATTGCCTGGGCCAAGTTTGAAAAGAACTCCCTTCATCAACAGTCTCTCTTACAGGTCTCTATACATGTTAGTCTATACCTGGTTACTAAACCACCCATGTTTCCTTGTTCTGAGGAACATTCTGGAGCTCTAGCTGTGAATCACTGTTTCTAGTAGAGTGAGAGAGCCTAGGACTCAGCTGATCATTATTTGCAAGTAGCCATACATAGGGAGACATCAAGCCAATGTTTGCAGATCCAATGCTCCCCTGTACACTCCAGGAGAGAGAAGGTATGACTTTTTTACTAAGAACATCTGGGTGGATCTGCTCTGCAAGATCCCAAATGCACTGGTCCCTATCGTGATCATCAAATGTATCCATGTAACTTATACCGTATCACTCACATGTCTCTCTCACCCTCACAGAACCTGGAGTTGGTGACTTGCCCCTTTCCCACGTGAAGAAGGAGTCTACCTCATAACCTCTTAACATTCTTAACTCCCAGCACCATGGTAGCAAGTTGGAATATTTATTGGACTGGAAAGGTTATGGAAGGATTTTGTTTGGGTACCCAAAGATGACATGCAAGGCCAGTAGGGAAATTCTGTCGAGGAGAGCCACAGTGCTGCAGAGTTTTGATCCAACCTTGATTAAAATCTCACCTTTCTGTAGTTTTCAAATAAGATTCTGAACTTGATTAGCTTGTTCAGCTATGTTTGATTAGGGTTGGAGCTCAATTCTTCAGGGCTGCGGCTCTCCAGGACTGAGCATTCCATGAAGGTAATCCCAACAAGCCTGCTCCTTGAAACAGGGGTTGTCCACCTCAGTATCAGCCCTCAGGAGAGCTGCAGGACTACAGCTTTCCAAGACAGAACTCGCCTACCCCTGTCCTAGTGTTATTGCTCATCTTGTCTTCCTAAAAGGTAAAGGAAGATTCATTTACTCAGAGACTGTCGCTGCGTCAGGAATCGCATACTTCCATACTATATAGTACGTTAAAAACAGTATGTGAGCCAAGTAGTATGTCCGAATTCATAGTATTTGAAAAACAGTGTGCGAGAAGTACCCCAATTACCTACTACTTCTGGCAAGATTCTGAAGTGTGCATCTGATGGACGCTACACTATCCCATGATGCCATGTGAGAGAATTCATGAATGGGAGTGAAGCGACACAACTGGGGGTAAATCCGAGTTCCAATCATACTTCTCACATTCATAATATATAGAACGTACTTTTCTAATGATCGTGTAGTAAATTCAAATTCAAATGTAGTACCTACTGAGTAGTTGGTGATTTTGGAGGCAGCCTGTGTTTCCCGATGTGTGTGTGGGCTTTGGACTGACATACCTTTGCTTATCCATGTCTGCTCAACTGCTTTACATTTTAAAGTCTTCTGGACTATTTGAAAACTAACTCTTTAGTGTCTGTTTCCTGATATATAGTCAAAAAAGGCCATGGCAGTGTACAGAATCTGCAGTTCTCTAGAAAACTTCAGGCCTCTGTTCCTCTTGCGTTGTTATACTCTGAATTTGGCTTTAACTTACTGGACAGCCGTTTAGTTGAGTGTCTTTTCTTCTGCACCAAGGCTATTGGTAACCATGACGACCTCACCCTCTCATTGTCACCAGGACTTAAGGCTTCAAAACAATGCAGGCTGTTATAAAAGGTGTATGTGTGTGTGTCAGTGATAGATGAAGTGCAGCGTGCTCTGCAGATATATGACTCTGTGTCTGACTGCACTACAAACCTGCCACTGTTTCAGCTGCAAACATTTCACTCCCAGCTTCCTACAGACAGCGCGACAGAAAGAGAGAAAAGAGAGGAAGAGGCAGGGAGGAAGAGAAAGAGACAGATTGGGCAGGAGTGCTTTTAAAAACTAACACAACACAAAGAGCTAATTCAGGAGCCGGCCTGCACCTGCCTCCATACACTGTACAGACGCACACGCTCTCACAGTACAACTTCACACACACACAAGAATGCCTTGTCATTGCATCTTTGTGTTTTCATGCTCAAACGGGCACATTAGACACAATGCTTTGCTTCTGGAATCACACGAGCAGACTAAAAACTAACCCAGAAGAATGAACTTAGAAAGAGCTTTACTATACATGTAAATGGGTGGCTGACATGAAATACGTTCAGGAAGTTGAAGTTCAATGATCCTGAAAGTAGTAAAAGGAGTAAAAGGAGGACTTTAGAAGAAAAAATAATGGCATTTTGTAAAGAAATGTTTCACAGTTAATATAATGGCATAAGCTGCAGGAACAAATAATTAATATATGTTATAAAATATTTTTTAATTAGCTAGTGAGTTCATTTACTACATTTATTATTGTTGTTGTTGTAATTCAATTTGTTAAATTAATACATTGAATTAACTGTCACAGGCTGCATCCAAAATAATCAATGAATGGAATAATATGAATAATTACTCAAAAAGAGTCCACAAGTTAATGTACTATTATTATTATTATTATCATTATCATTATTATTACTATTATAATTATTATTATCATTCATAATAATAATAATAATAATACATTTTAACCATGTATTTCATTTTAAATTCAATTAATATATTGTTATGAGCTACATGCAAAGTATTTAGACATGCAAATTATGTAACATTTTATTAAATCATTTACTAAATTAATTCAAATAATAATAATTTAATATAATTATGTAATTAATTTAATAAATGCATTCTTAAAATTGCTACATTTCTTTCATTTGATAATTATTTTGTATGCAGCTTTAACAACATTAATTGAAAGATTTTCTAAAGTCAATTACTGAATTTATGCGGTCATACCAGACCATTTCAACTGAAATAAGAAGGCAAAAGATTATAAAAAAAATTCAATTGAGAATTTTTATAAAAGTAACAAGACCACAGAGACCCATTTTCCCTCAAACATCCATGCCAAACTAATTTAAGCAATGCATGGTGTCCATAAACTCTTTTCCAAATGTGTATTTAATATTTACATTATATTCATGCCTCCTAGACACAAAATTAACTCACCTCGCTTACTTGTGAATTCTCATTTATCAAGAATCAGAACACTAAACAAACTGAAAGAGCAAGCCAACATTTCCAGACAACAAACAAACACCCACTGCTCATCTACACACACGATCATCCTCAACAACACTAACCAGCGGCCATAGGTGTGTGTGTGCGCGTGCGTGTGTGTGTGTTCACTTTACCGGCTGGAGTAGTCTGAGTGAACCAGAGGGCAGCCAACAGGATGGGGTTTGACACCACTCTGTGTGCCAGGCCGTTTGGCAGCTGATGTGCCCTTTTCAGGTGGCATCTGTAGTAAAACTTGCAGCCACATCGACGCACGCACGCACGCACACACACACACACACACACACAGACACACACAGACACACACAGACACACACACACACACACACACACACACACACACACACACACACACAGAGACAGACAGACACTCCTGTGCTGCCATCACAATGCAACATGTTAACGGCTGGTCTGATCTGATGCTTAAAGGTTACAGAGGTTTGGAGACACACAGCGCCATCCTCTGGTGGTGTTTAATGTTGCAGGGTTCATCAGGGCACCACTCTCAGGAATACTGGTCAGTAAAGATGACACATCCTGTGTCTGAATCAATGACATTTACTGATGTGATTTTATTTTACATAGTACATATGCATATTAGGTGCGAATGACAAATCAAATTTGTCAAAGAAAAGAAAGGTGGATTTATACTATACATCGAGGTGGAGTTTTACATTTCTTAATTTATTGTAAATTAATTAGATTAGTCAGTTAATTTTTTTTATTTCTTCTGTTTTGTTTTTTGTTTATTTTTTAGTTTTAGTAAGTTTGTTTGCATGTGTTTTTTATTTGTTAATATTTTTTACAAATTGACGTAGTTTCTGTTTTAGTTCATTCATTACTTCTTTCATTTTTTAGGTATTGTTTATTTAATTTCAAAAATCTTTAAATCTGATATTTTGACAGCTGGGCGATGCGGTGGCGCAGTGGATAGCACAATCGCCTCACAGCAAGAAGGTCGCTGGTTCGAGCCTCGGCTGGGTCAGTTGGCATTTCTGTGTGGAGTTTGCATGTTCTCCCCGTGTTCGCGTGGGTTTCCTCCGGGTGCTCCGGTTTCCCCCACAAGTCCAAAGACATGCGGTATAGGTGAATTGGGTAAGCTAAATTGTCCGTAGTGTATGAGTGTGTATGGATGTTTCCCAGTGATGGGTTGCGGCTGGAAGGGCATCCGCTGCGTAAAACATATGCTGGATAAGTTGGCGGTTCATTCCGCTGTGGCGACCCCAGATTAATAAAGGGACTAAGCCGAAAAGAAAATGAATGAATGAATGAATTGTGACAGCTCTACTGATAATGAGCTAAACTAAATCACCATTGAATAGCACATACCTCAACAGATATTTACACAAAACATTTATAAAAACTGCTTCCTGTTTAGAGTTAATGGTGTTTTCAGATATCTGTGAGGTAATTTTTTTGTTTGTTAGTTTATTTTAATGTCCTGTAGTGTGGTTCCTTGTTTGTATATCCTTGTTGTTTGTTGGGGGTGCTTGTGCTTTCTTAAAGTGCAGGGCTTTGAGCTCTCTCAGAAAATAATTCAATCAAAAATAAATAAATAGGAGATTTAAAAAAAAAAAAAAAAGTTGAATCCTCTGAGCCACACCAGCCTACTACATTAGCACCATAGATTAAATGCACAATATGTAATTTTCACCACTAGAGGGCAGTTATTCAGAACAAACAAAGACATAGTTTGATGATTTTGTGACTGAGTGTAAAATCAAGGGAGCTGTCAGCAGCGCTGTATTTTCATATTAAATATATATGAAGGTTCTGTAATAATGCTGCTCTGTGCAGTCTAAAAAAATGTACAACATAATAAAGTGTCTTAGGTGTTTCCCTGTTTCTATAAAACAAACCATACCGGATATCGAGTATGTGTGACATCATTAGCATGGTGACACAATGACACGGTCTGTGTCACTACTTAAAATTGCTTATTTCTCTGGATTTGAAACATTTGGCATAATGTAAGTACACAAGTCAGCAAATTATATAACACTGTTCTGGTGTTTTTTGCTGTTTTTTGTGAAAAGAAAGTACATATTGTGCCTTTAAAGGTGCTTTGATGTGTTTACCAGACGAAGCAAGCTGTTTCAAACTCCAGAATCAAACTCCAGATAAACTTTAAGGCCTGATTTTGTTTGCAATGACATCACTTGAAGTATATCAGAGCCCAATATTTGGTTAAGAATGGCTTTACTTCAAGTGTGAAAAACCCCAATTATAAATAAAGGTGAGTTGACTTGACTACTGTGAGAGTTTAGAGAGACAAGAAAGATGTAAAAATGTATAAACTGACTGATAACTGCTGTGCTGTTTGTACAGGCCATTTGCTGAAAGGTGTGATGCTGAACGGCTCTATGGGTACGAACCGCCTGACCTCATCTCAACCCCAGAACTGGGAAAACAATCTGGATTTCACAAATCTGCTTCAGGTTGTTGAGCTTATGCTCCATTTGACTCGACCCACAGACCACAGCTGCTGTTGTGCCCTCACACTGTGCACCTACCTACATGAGAACACATGAACAAATACACACATAAACAGACAAATACATATGCATACACATTTTGGTGGTTTATAAGGACTCTCCATTGCCATAATATATTATAGTCTAAAAAAGTGCTTATTATATTGCCTTACACCATGTCCTAACAAACACACAATGTTCCTATTTTAGAAACAGTTTCTATTTACGCAATAATGTCAAAGCTGAACAACAGCACAGACTACTATGACAATGATCACCTGAGTTGATTATGTGCTGTTTTTTGTGTAAATGTTACCAGTGTGAGTTTGAATTCACTGCAAAAAAATGCTTATTTTCTAGTCCAAATATCTAAACATTCCTAAATCAAGAAGCATTTTTAAACAAGTAAAAAAAAAACATTGTCTTGTTAATAATCTTAATCAAAATGATCTTATTTAAAAGCAAAAACAAGATTATTTTCCTTAGCCCATTGGCAGATTATTGTGCTTGTTTTAAAGAAAAACTTAATTTTCACATATTATTTCTGAAAACGACAATATTTATTTACTGAGTATTTATTGATATGATTTATTTATTTATAGAAACAAGGCAAAAACTCTAAATAACAAAATAACTTTTGCAGTGTACTATTTTATGTGACATTTATTGCCACAGTGAAAGCAAAAGCAAATACTTTACCGAATGTCCAAAATAAAATAACTAGCAAACTTATAGTAGATTATATACCTGTTTTTTCATTGAGAGTACAGTTCACTATTCTACACTTCTAAATGGCTGGTATTTAAATGTTTCTTTTCTGTAGCATCCGGTGTGGACAGCCAAACTGCTTAATGCTGGTATCTTAACTGCATTGCATAACACACAGGACATGTCCCCATAAACCACATAAACTACCTCAAAATTGTAAAACCTAGTCAAACCCATGTCATTATACAAATTTGTCCTCTTAAACCACCAGAACCAGTACCCACACACTTACCACACACGCACACACAAAACATTCACTCCTGTTTACCTTGTGTGATTCTTAGGATTTATTTAGACTCTCAATGTTTTTAGCTAAGTCAGGCAAACCACTGGTATTTCCTCCACATCTCTCTGCCGTACACAAGCCCCTGTGTGTTTACAGTAAAGACTCACTGTAGTTAAGTGTCAGTAAGTTGTCTGGAGTCTCAAAAAATGATTATGATGCTCATAATCACACTCATTAGAATCAGATCCAGTCACTCTTGTTTACATGTGTAATACAGATCTGCTGTCAATTCAGAATAGATACAATGTATGTATCTTGGTACAAGATGCCAGTAAAAGCAAACAACAACCTAATGATGTTTGCCAGGTGATCTAAAAAAAGTAAATAATTTAAATTGAAAAACAAAAAACTGACAAATGTCTGACCCCGGTTTGCTGAATTATTAATTATGGAAATTGAAATGTGAAATCTGCTCAACTTACTAATGCTCAATCATTTTTCTAATAATTCCAACCCAGGCTTTTGCGAATCCACCAAAGGCCGCTGTGTACGCTTTTTGAGATCTCAAATTTCTCTCATGAGCGCCTGCTGTTCTCACGTAAATCCACCAGAGACTGCTGTCAACTGACTGTCGACTGACTGAATGACTGACTGACTGACCAATCGACTGACCCACTCTCCTCTTTCCCTAAACCCAACCAATAGTGTTTTCAAAAGCACCGATTGAACCGCCTACCCACTTCCCTAAAACCTAAACTTTTCAAAAGCAATCGAGAAAAAGAAAAGCCCTCGCCTGATTTTTACCACATTTTCAGATTTTACCACAATCTCACCCTGTTATTTACTTGTTTATTAAATTTTTTGGCTTCTGTTTTTGTCTTACCTGCTTTCTGGAACCGTTCTTCGCCAGACTTGTGGTCAACTCCTCTCTGCGTCCACCGACGTACATGACGAGCTAACTGGACAAACTGGTAACAGCAGGAAAGCTGTCCATACGGAGGTAAGCTCTCAGCTGGTAAGCATGAAAAGGAACGGCATCATACCACCCCGTAGTGTTCATTTTAAAAACTAAATGCAGCCATACGTACTTCTAGCTACATAATTCGCGATCTCCAGGAATGTATATGGGGCTACGTTTTCAGAATGAGCCTATGTTAAATAATTCAATAGACAGTTGTCAAATATTACTTACATGATACTGCTGTAGTTATTTCATGAATTATACTACTAATTATAATATAGCATCATTAAATCAATAATTAAATTGGAATTAAATTGGAATAATTTTTCAATCAGTGCTTTTGAAAACACTATAGGTTGGGTTTAGGGAAGGAGTGGGGGTGGGTCAGTCGATCAATCGGTCAGTCAGTCAGTCAGTCAGTTTGAGATCTCAAAAAGCGTACACAGCGGCCGTTGGTGGATACGCGAAAACAAAAACTGCAAAAAAAAAACATACCTCCTGGGATATTTACATACCTCCACACTCCAGAAATGTATATAGGGGTACGTATTCAGAATGAATTGCATTCATTTCTTTTTGTTAATGAATGTAATAACTCATTTGCAATAATTATCTTAATGTTTGATTAATTTCATCATTTATTTGCAAGCAGCATGAATACATTTTTCTTTACAGTTAAGCATTTCAGACAGCAGAACGTAAGCTTCCCCAAATTTTGTTGTGATCAATAATAAATACAAATAAAATAAACTTTTAAAATAAAAGTCCTGTGATATCTTTTACTATTATTAGTGTCAGAATACATAATAAAATATGAATTAAAATTAATGACAGAATAGTTTTAGTTTTATAAAGTTTTATTATTTATGTATTATTGTTGTTGTTGTTGTTGTTGTTTTTGTTGTTGTTAAGCTATAATTGATGGAGTTGTAAGGGGAAATGGGACATAAAAATGAAAATATGAATGAACCAATGAATCAGTGAATGTTGGGAAATACTCATGTACACCATCAAAACAACAATTTTGTGTTTTTCAGAATATCGATT
The DNA here is from genome assembly GCA_903798115.1 of Danio jaintianensis. Lineage (NCBI taxonomy): Eukaryota > Metazoa > Chordata > Actinopteri > Cypriniformes > Danionidae > Danio > Danio jaintianensis. The sequence continues at coordinate 26,575,503 of CAIGQV010003909.1, forward strand.
TTGTCTGGAACAACATACACTGCAAATATTTGTTGCTGCCTTAATTTTTTAAGTTGAATCAAATTAACTTTACAAGTCACTTCAACTTACATCAATTAAACTGTCTTAAAACATCAAGTTAGAACATCCATAACTGAAGCCAGATTAACTTGTTAAAATGAATTAAAGTAACATAAAAACATCTGCTGTCATGACTTTTTGATCATGTAATGTTTTACAGCGTATAAGCGAAGAACGTGACAGAAATAGTGACCAGGACACAAATGGTCCTTTATCACAATAACTTTAGCTTCATCCCAATAACCTTAAGCAGAGCAAAAAAGAAGCAAAACAAGAAAGCGAGACACGGTTTTGTAAATGAGAAGCACACAGTACATCTCCCTCCATCTGTCTCTGTCACCGCAGCCTTTCTTCCCCTCTCACTGCTCCTGTCTAAAGCTCACACTCCTCTCATTTCTCATGTCTTTTGCTCTGTCACCGAGGTGCAGGAGCCTGAGGTGAACTCATAATGAGCTTGTGAAACTCACTTTTCCTATTGTTTTGCTGGACTCACACACACACACACACACACACACACACACACACACACACACACACACAC
>CAIGQV010003909.1:26582182-26602270 GCA_903798115.1 Danio jaintianensis
ATTTCCCACCAAACATTAGACCTCTGACGGACGTGCATATCATGTCTATATTGCGTCCGTTGGTATAATAGATGTCTTTTGGACGTCCGTCAGAAGTCCAATGTTCAGTGGGATCGTTGTTAAAATGTGCCTATATATATTAGGGAAAACTGACCTTGTTTGACAACATTTTTGGGAATACTGATAATTAAAATATACACTCACGTGTTTATTAATTGTTTTTTGTTGTGGCATTTGACTATGTGTTTTATTAAATCATAAAATCTAAATCAATAGCCCTAATTAAAATGATAATAATATTAATAGTAGTAATAATAAGCAAAAATATACAAAGCCAGCATTAGTAGCCTATTAAGTTACACAAATAATTACATTTCAATTATGCTAGCACATGATTTCTTCTTAGCTTGGGCGATATTTATTTTGCCATTGAGCCACATGACTTTTATAAAATCTTTTTAAAATCATCTAAATTCACTGCAAATATGACATATATAATATAAAAAGTTGTATTTGTGCTAAGATACTAACTATCCGTTTGATTTGAAGGGAAAGGAAACTACTGGACCCTAGACCCCAACTGTGAAAAGATGTTCGACAATGGAAACTTTCGTAGAAAAAGGAAGCGCAGATCTGACTCCAGCACAGGTGTTTCCAGTAACACAAAACCGGAGGATGATCGACAGCTCGCCGGTATCAAACCCGCCGACAGCCCTCACCTCACCGGACCCGCATCTCCTGACGCGGACGCGGCCACTGACAGCCACAAAGGCGCGTCTCCCGCAGGCCTCGCGAGCGCGCCGTGCTTCAACAACTTCTTCAACAGTATGTCTGCCTTGGGCTCGTCCTCAACTCCGACTAGCAGACATGGCCCTCTAGGGCTGGTCAACGAACTTTCCAGCCGAAATATCAGCGCTTTGAGCCCGTATCATTCCAGCTCGGGGCCTGAGGCAGGTGGAGCGCCCGAGCTCCAGGACAGCGTGCACGTCAACCGGGGAATGTACTATAACTCTTTTACCGGCGGCCAGAGCGCGCAGTTCAACGGACACTTCTATAACAGCTTCAGTGTCAACAGCCTCATTTACCCTCGAGACGGAACGGAGTTATAATTCTGCCATGTTCAAGAATACCATCCATTACGCGTATAGGTTTATAATAAGATACTATTTCAATACTGTTTGTGGGTTCATCAAATGCAACAGGCATTAAAAACATTAAGACGCGACATTCACACATTCACTACTAAAAATAAGTTTTAAAAAAAGGTTCTTTATTGACATTGATTGTTTCATGAAGAACCTTTAACATCAATGGATCCTTTTCATACCGTAATTTACAGTGAAGAAAGATTCGTTAGATTATTATAATGTTCGGTAACACTTTAGTTTAGGTCACAATTCATGCTATTAACTACTGGCTTATTACCTGCCTATTATTAAGATCTTAACTGTTATTCTGCATCTCTAATTCTGCCCAAAACCTAAACCCAACTTCTACCTTAGTAACTATTAATAAACAGCTAATTAGTAGTTTATTAAGCTAGTAGTGTTAGTTAATAGTTTGTTAATAACATGAATTGTGACCTAAACTAAAGTGCTACCTAATGTTCTTCACTTTATGAAAAAAAAAGGTTATTTGAAGAATTGTTCAACCAAATTGTTCTTTGAGTATCCAAAAAGAGGTTCTTCTGTGGCATCACCGTGAAAACCCCTCTTTGGTTTTTCCTGGTACCTTTATTTTTTTTAAATCCACCAAATGAGTGAATTCTGATGTATTAAGTGTCCAAACACATTCTGTTCTGTGAAAAATCATTTGTCTTAACACGGATTTCCATATTATATGCCAGTTTTTGAACATGCACTAATTTAAGTTGATTTTACATTTTAGATTTTTATAGTAGTTTGCAGGAGGGATTGCCTTGGTATCCATGATTGCCAAGATTCAGTATTGTCTAGTGTTAAAATAAGATCTGTCTCCTTTTTGTTTTACTTTCTATTTTGTATTTGTTTTTCTGTAAATTCAGTCGCTTTGTTATATCCACTTTTTTAACTATTTATATTAAGTTATGTACCTTGCAGTTTGTCCTTTAAGGAAAGAAATATAGTATGTGATCTGTTCTGAATTAACGAATGTCATCATGCCACTAATTCACTTGTTTTTTTAAATAATGTCGCATAGGTGATGATCCTTACACACAGATAAAACCACTACATTTAATTGTTTTCTCTGCGATTTGTGCTAAATTTGGTTAATTTATTATATTAACTGTTTTCCATTCGACACTGCTTGACAAAGTTTAATTTAAGTATTAAAATAACTAATAAAAAATCCTAAAAAAAAAAATTAACAACAAGGCAAATAACATTTTGGATATAGGGCATACTACAATTTTCATTATCATTTAACTTCAGTTAGACTTGCACTGAATCTAAATATCTACAGGTTTAGATTTTTATTTCAGTATGTGTGTCAACAATGAAACGGACACAATAAATCCATCTTTACAAAAGTGATTCCATAAACAAGGAAAGGAATGTGCAAGTAAACCACTTTGATTTACTAATGTAATGATTCAAATAAAAGATCAAAAACAAGGTAAAATAATGTTCCCCAATTATTCACAGATACTTTCAAGTAAAAATGAACCATAGTTATTCTGATGTGCCCATATTAAATGTATTATATTTAAAATGTTTAAAAACCTATTACTGACAATGGGGTAAAACCTACATGTTTGAAGTAATTAAAGTAATTCTGGGGTTGCATTGTGATCCTTAAATAGAGTCTTTTAATATGTCATCACATCATTACATGCGCCTAGCCAACTTGTTACATAGAATGAGATTTTCTTCTGTAAATCATGGAGAAAAGTGTAGCAAACAAATGTAATGGGACACGTTTTTAAATAGAAAAGAAATTGGATTAAAACAACGACTGCATCGCTTTTGAAAATTATTTACTTCTGTACTCCAACTACTTCATATAGAGGGGAAAGCAATGTATTTTTACTTTTGACATAGCACTTTACTGTCAGAAAAGTGTGAAGTCTTTCTTGCGAAACAGTGTCTGTGTTTACAACGATCACCATAATTTACATGCACTTCAATTAGGTAAAAACAAAATGATAAAAACATTTTATGACCAATGCTTTACGCTAGCCTTCATGACTTTAAAAGATATTCCAGACAGAGTTGCTCAATGCAAATCCATGTTGAGTCTCTCTGGTTATGTAATATCAGCATCATCATACTGACGATGCTATGCAGATTTTAGGTGTATTTTTATAATGTTTTTCTAATACAATACAGCACGAGAGCTTCAGCATTTTCTAAAGACAACAGAAAGATGTGCAGATAACAAAGCTGTAGTTTCTGTGCCACAGAAAACAATACCACTATTGTTCTGTCCACCAGAATGTTTGTGCGCTAAAAATACCTAATTTGATTACGTACTGTATACACCTCTCCAAGTATAACAGCATTTTTTTGATATCGATATCTTTGATTTGATAAAGTCTTTAATCTCCAGAGACGTGCTGTTTTGAAGGCATTAAAGAGCAGTGAAGTGAGATGAATTAAAAGGGGCTGCCCGCCTCTCTTTGTCCTCTCTTCATTAGAACTGTCTGAGTAAAAGCGGGACAGACCCAAGTGCTTGTTTAGAGATTAAGAGGAGAAGAAAAAAGAAAAAAAACTCCCATTGAGAAATTCCCTCAGTAAGCAGGGCAGTGCCACCCAGGAGGAGATGGAGAGGTGTGGGTTTGGGTGGAGGCCAGTCAGATTCAGGTTCACAGAAACAAAAATAAAAGAACAAAATGTATGAAAAAAATCATAAATAATCATATTAAAATTAATTATTAAAAAATGAAACTCTCAAACATTGCATATCACTCATGTCATAACTGTAAAAATACCATTACCTAAAATTAACTAAATAAGTTAAAGAAGTGTTGTTAATTAATTGAAATATGACCTTCAAAGTTACTTAAAGTCTAAATCTTTTATATCAAAATGTATGACTGAAAAAAGAGAAAGAAATAAACTCTGCAATATTAAAAATGAAAACAGCAATGACATTATTTCGTCCAGGTCTGGAAATTTTTATCCAGATTTCCACAATCGATAATTAGTATGTTGTTTTTAGATATGATGAAGACTATATGGCTATTCATTTTGTTCATGGTATAACTAATAGTTTGAGAGGCTTTTTTCTTCAAATTTAGATTCAAATTTATTTACATTCAGTGTTGTTAATATAGTCAAAGCTAAAGGTTCTAGACTATACAATCAGTTCTGCACTGTATTTTTAAGTTATTATTACTAATTAAAATAACTAATAACTAAAATGTAACATGGCTGATGTAAATAAAAAACAGATTTCAACTATAATAACACTAATTATTATTAAATGAACACCAAATTAGCAGAATGATTTCTCAATGATGCTGATAATCCAGCTTTTCCATCATAGGAAAAATGAAATTGTTAATTTATGTATTTAAAACATTTCAGAATATTACTGTTTTCAGTAAAAGTTTTTTTTTAAATGCAGCATTTTCTCAGTTGGAACCTTATATTTGACATTGTGATTTTTTTTATTTGTATTTTTAAATTTTTTGTTGCGCATTCTGACTTTATATCTTCATCTCTGAAATGACACAAAATAACAGAATAACAGGAAAAATTGTTGAAGAACCTTACGTAGAACCACAAAAGACTGACAAAAATCATTAAAAAACATTCTTTTAAGAACTGTTGACTGCTTTTCTGTGGCATTAGTGCAAAAGGGTTCATTTTGGAACTTTTTTAAGCATTGATATTAAAATGTTCATCATGGAACCATAAATGCAAATAAAAAACCTTAATACTAAGAGTATATACTATATACTATTTAAAGCAATCATTCACATGCTGTCAACTTACCAATTGTAAAGTTCTTTAAAGCCACAGTAGTAGAGTAGTAGAGTTTGGTGGAGTCTGGAGATGATTTAGCATCTCTGAGTTGCCATATTTACAATGAGAACTTTACAGAGAAGCCAAATATGGTGCTCAGTGGTTATTTAGCAACTTCCTGAGACAACCATCAGACAAAGCAATGCTCATCTCTATCTGCAGAACTCAAAGATGATTTGTTTCTCTAATTTGTAGAGCCCGCAACAGACCACATGGCGTAAGCACAAAACAGGGGTAGAAATGTCCATATTCCACTTTCCACACAAAAGTTGTGATATAAAAAACAAACTTGACAAGAGACTTGACTGTAAACTCTAAGTAAACATATTTAATATTGACTTAATTGAACCATTTTAAATAATCATATGTAACTAAATCATATTAATGCCATAATCATTAATAAATAAATGAACATTTATTCTGGTGTACATTCACTTTTACGAAGGTTTCTACGCTGATATATATATATATATATATCAGACCCCAGGTCCTGTATGAAATACTGTTGTATTTTTTTCAAAATTTACCTGAGGCTGTGGGTTTTTATGGTTGAAAAATTGTCAATGCTTCATAGATTTGTGAAACTGGATTGCATTTTACTTTTTAGGTTTTTTGATGAAAAGAAAGTTCAATATATTTTTAACAACATAAATGTCTTTATTTTCACTCTTTAACAATTTATTATGTCCTTGATTAATAAACACAAATACATTTTAATTGTACTTATGAATGGTAACATCCCCACAAAAAATATTAGGCAGCCCCACAGTTTTCAACACTGATGCTTATAATTGTCTTCTGAGCAGCAGATCATGATATTAGAATGACTGTGATGCTAATGGCTGGAGTAATGATGCTGAAAGTTTAGCTTTAAATCAAAGGAATAATTTAAATGTCAAACTACAACCCCAAATCAGAAAAAGTTGGCACAGTATGGAAATCGCAAATAAAAAAAGAAAGTAGTGATTTCCAAATTTACTTTGACTTGTATTTCATTGCTGGCAATATGAACACAAAATATTTCATGTTTTGTCTGGTCAACTTCATTTCATTTGTAAATATACATCCTTTCCTGTCGTTCAGACCTCCAACATATTCCAAAAACGTTGGGACAGGAGCAATTTAGGGCTAGTAATCAGGTAAATTGATTAAATAATGATGTGATTTGAAATAGGTGATGTCAACAGGTGATTGCAAATATGATTAGGTACAAAAGCAGCATCCAAGAAAAGTTTAGTCCTTTAGGAGCAAAGATGGGCCAAGGATCGCCAGTTTGCCAACAAATACGTGAGAAAATTATTAAAAAATTATTGTTCTTCAAAGAAAAATAGGAAGACATTTGGATATTTCACCTTCAACAATGCATAACATAATTAAAAGATTCAAGGAATCTGGAGGAATTGCAGTGCGTAAAGGACAAGGGCGCAAGCTTAAGCTGAACTACTATGATCTCCAATCACTCAGGCAGCACTGCATTAAGAATCGTCATTTATCTATAAGTGATGTCACCACATGGGTTCAGGACTACTTTGGCAAACCTTTGTCAAGTACCACAATACATAGTTGCATCCACAAATGTCAGTTAAAATTGTACTGTGCTAAAAGGAAGCCCTATGTTAACAGTGTCCAGAAGCACCGTTAACTTCTCTGGGCTCGGAGGCGTCTGAGATGGACCATCACAAAGATGAATTCAGATTCAGATGAATCAGTATTTCAGATATTTTTTTGGGAGAAAAGAAGAAAAGGATCATCCAGACTGTTACCAGCAACAAGTCCAAAAGCCAGGGTCTGTCATGGTATGGGGTTCTGTCAGTGCCCTTGGCAAAGGTAACTTGCACTTCTGTGATGGCACCATTAATGCTGAAAAGTACACAAAGATTTTGGAGCACAATATGCTGCCTTCTTTTCCAGGGACTTCCATGCATATTTTAACAAGACAATGCAAAACCACATTCTGCACACATTACAAAGTTCTGGCTACGCAAGAAGAGGATACAGGTACTTGACTGGCCTGCCTGCAGTCCCGACCTGTCTCCAATAGAGAATGTGTGGCACACTTTGGAGCGCAAAAAAATGCAACAACGAAGACCCCGTACTGTTGCCCTCCTTAAGACTTATTTCCAGGAAGAATGGGACAAAATTACACCTGAAACACTTAATCACTTGGTGTCTTCCGTCCCTAAGCATCTTTTAGGTGTTGTGAAAAGGAATGGCATAACATTACAAAATGGTAAATGCTTTACTGTCCCAACTTTTTCTGATTTGGGGTTGTACATTTAATATCAAACAGTTATTTTACAGTTGATACTATTGAATATTTTATAATATTTCACAATTTTACACTCCTTACTTTCATAAATATACAAATAAATGTAACTTTGGTGAGCAGAACTGGCTTACTTTAAGAACATTTAAAAAATCGATTCCAAACCTTTGACCGGTGGTGTTTATATGCACAAAACTTCAGAACCAGACATACTTACTGTTTTACATTTCTTACAAATACAAGAGCACTTTGATTGACATCTGTGATTGTCAAACACCATTTAAAGATAAGTTGTATAAAAGACTCATATTTATGCTGAATCTCTTCTGTAAGCATCCTGAATCCTAAATAAGAAAAACTGCACTCCCTGTTTCTCCCTATTGTGGTTTTTATTTGTTTCTGTTTTTCTAGCAATGGATGAAACGTTATTTTAATGGCACTTGCCTTACACATGCCTTAGCCCAGTGATTCTCAATACTAGTCCTTGCGACCCCCGCACTGCTTTTTTTTGCATGTCTTTCTTATTTAACACACCTGATTTAAATAACCAGCTTGTTCGAAGAGAGCTCCAAGAAGGAACTGTGTTCAGATTGACATGTTTCCTATATAGTGTTTACAGTTTCCTACCCCCTGCATACTGAAATTTACTGAGCTTGACTTCATAAAAAAAAGGATTTGCACTGCATTACTGTTTGCAGTGATTTCAAGTATTACAGTAGTGTGAAGTGTTATTTAACTATAATCATGTGATTAGTACAGAAGTCACATCTTGCACATGTTACCCTTTGAATTGAACATGCTTGGAACTGGAATCATGGAAGAATATTCTGTAATTTCATCAATGGGACAAGCTTTGTCTTTCAGCTCAGCTTTACTCCTTCTTTACTACAACAGACTGGTACATTGACTACATTACTGCTGCAGCTGCACCAATCCACCAGTCAATCTCATGTTTTATCCTTCCCTCACTCGTAAACAAAACCCCTACTGTAGATACTTAAACTCCTCCACCTGGGGTAAGGACTCTCCTCCAACCTGGAGGTGGCAATGCACCTTTTTCTGGATGAGCACCATGGCTTTGGATTTGGAGATGCTGATTCTAATCTCTGCTGTGTTACACTCGGCAGCAAACCATCCTAGTGCATGATGAAGGTCCATGTTTACTGAAGCCAACAGAACAACATCATCTGCAAATAGCAGAGATGAAATCCTGTGGTGCCCAAACCAGACCCCCTCCGACCCTAGGCTGTGTCTAGAAATTCTGTTCATAAAATTAATTAACAGAGCTGGTGACAAAGGACAGCCCTGAGTCCTACACGCACCTGGAACAAGTCTGACTTATTTTAGGCTCCTGCTCCATTCATACAGAGACCGGACACCCTTATCAGAGCGCCTCCAACTCCATACTCTCAGAGCACCCCCCACAGAATGCTACAAGGGGCACGATCAAATGCCTTCTTCATGTGGACTGGTGAGGCATACTCCCATGAACCCTCGAGCACCCAAGTGAGGGTATAGGGTAGGGGTTGAATGACTTCAGATTTTTGGAAGTCGACTTTTATGTCATTAAAGTCGAGTCGATGTCGACTAGTCGCTGGTGACGTCATGAATAAAATGCAAGACGCAAATGTTTTGCAACAAGCCACAATTTGCAATTTATTCATAGTAAAAATATATACACATGCTGTTTTACAGCCCATAACATGTTCCAAATACATAACCAATGACTAATGTCAGTGCAAAACAAATGCATAGTCAACATTTCATTTCGTTAAAACACGACATTAACACGGGCTAATTTTAGTGTAAAATAAATGCACAGTCATCACACTGAACACAGCACGATTCACTAACAAAGTAACAACACTGACTAATTTTAGTGCAAAATAATGCACAGTCAACACTGCACATTCCACTAAGAATGTAACAATAAATAATTTAGTGCAAAACACATACATAGAACACCGACTCATGCCAAGGTGGGGTGCTAGGGTGCTGGTAGCTGAAACAGCCAAGTAGCTTTTGCAAAGACTGGCCAAACGGGGAAAATTGTGCTGGTTGCGGGCCCACCATTCCAATGAGTTCTGCATAGTGGGAATATGTGGTGTTGAGGAATATTCACGCATTTCCTCAGCTGCTGTGGTGTGTCCCGTTTTCCTCCCGCTATGATAAAGCGGGTCAAAAAGCTGCTCAAAATCTTGCTTAAATCGAGCCTTTTTCGTGGTTACTGGCTCATCGTTCTTATCAGACGTCTCCTCGCTGTGTGCATCTTCATCACGTTCACCTGAGATCATATTTACACATGCTAAGAAGTTTGTCACACCTGCGCAGCTGTGTGTTACAGTTCATTCACAACCATGTCAGTGTCTACGCTTCGCAAAGGACAATAGCCAATCACATTACTTTTCCAGTGTTGCTTAAACACAATTGACTATGGCTATTTGCATGGAGCGATGTAACTGGCTGACACTTGTTTGCCAATTTACAGTTCACTCAAAGTACACGTGAAGCATTGACGCTGACTCAACACAATAAAGTAAATTAATTTCAATAATCCGGTGAACTTACCTTTTGCTGCAAGCTGCAGTTCCTCACACTGAATCAGGCCATTCGGGTGGCTGTAGGCGGCATCTCTTTGACTCTCTGGAATGAAATTAAGATGTCTGAACCGGGGATCGAGCATACAGGCCACGAAGGGGATGGATTGTGTCAGATCACCGGAGTCCAGTTTGAACCGTGTTTCCAACGGTTGCCGAACCGTGTTCTTAAAGACACATACAGCTGTCAAATCGGATGTTTCGATGCACAAAGTGGTGCTGGTCAGATAGAAAAGGACTGGAAAGATGAAAGACAGTCCTACATGCAACTCTCCACACATTATTTCAGTGGCTTTTGCCAAAGGTTGTAGAACTGCAATCAGTTGTTCCAGCAGCTCCCACTGTGATGCTCTCATAGCAAGTGAATTTTGGACCAATGGCTTGGTAACACAGACTGGACTACAATCCTTTGTTTAAACAGCCGTTGCAACATCACATATGTCAAATTCCATCGGACCTCAGTCATTCTGAAGTTTTTTGGCTTTTTTGGCTTTGAAGTTGTTCCTGCCGTCTCTTCAAGGCACAAGTGGACACTGCTGAGTGACGAAAGTGGCTGACAACTCTCCTTACTGCATCAATAGCCTTAGCAATGTCAGGTAAGATAAGCCACTTTTTATTGCCAGCTGTAGTGTGTGCCCGGTGCAACCCAGATCATTGGGAAACAGTTCACATAGCCTCATGGCCAAATTCATGTTACTGCCATTATCGTGGACTGTGCAAAACACCTGTATGCCCCATCCCTTAATTATCTCAGACAGGCGGTCGGCAATTTTGGCTGCTGTATGTCTTTCTGACATTATAGATGTACACAGCACACTTGCCTTTAGCTGCCATATGTTGGTAATATAGTGAGCTGTTACCGTGATGTATGGCTCCATTGTGGAGGATGTCCATAAGTCGGTTGTTAGTGACTCATGTGCGATAGTCTTACGCATGGTCTCATACTGGTGTTTGATTGTGTTCCACAATGTTATTTTGTATTTCTCCAAAACCTTCTCCGTGCACTGCAGCCAATGGTTGAATGTCTTTGACAAGGAAATTAACCAATAAATTGGTTATTTGCTTCTGTCTTGTGTCGGTCACTGTAGGGCGTTTGGTAAAGTCTTTTAATACACTGCTGTGTAGATGACTTGCATTGTTCCTCACCTAGCATTAGTGGATGTCTTTTTAGATGAGTGTGCATCACACTTGTACTTTTGTTGTACTTCAGGACAGACATGCATATTTTGCAAGTGACATTTTTAGTAACTTCATCTTTATCAAAATATTTCAACACACTTGATGTGCCACAGCTGCTTTGCTGACATGGTTCGCCTTGTTTCAGATCGGTTCTCATGTTGTTTCATTTAAAAATTACGTGATCTCCACAGCGACTAGTCGACGTCAATCAAAAAGCGTCAAAGCATTAAGTTGACTAGTCGGTGCAACCCCTAGTATAGAGGTGGTCTAGTGTTCCACAGCCTGGACGAAATCTGCATTGTTCCTCCTGGATCCAAGGTTCAACCATCACCCGGATCCTCGTCTACAGTACCCTGGCATAGACTTTTCCAGGAAGGCTGAAGAGTGTGATCCCCTTATAGTTGGAATCGGTTCCCCTTCATAAAAATGGAACCACCACCCCAGTTGTCCAGTCTAGAGTACTGCTCTCGAACTCCACGCAATGTTGTAGAGCCATGTCAGCCAAGACAGCCCCACAACATCCAGAGATCTGAGACACATGAAGTGGATCTCATCCACTACCGCTGCTTTACCACTGCAGAGCTTACAATCAACCTCAGTGACTTCAGCTTGGGTGATGAGTGAGTCAACCCCTGCATCCCCGGTCTCTGCTTGAAAGGTGTGTGGAAGGTGTGTCAGTGGGGTTGAGGAGATCCTCAAAGTATTCCTTCCACCGTCTGATAACATGCCCAGTCGAAGTGTTGGTGTAAAATTGCTTCCCCCTCCTGAGGCGTTAGATGGTTTGCCAGAATCTCTTTGAGGCAGACCGGTAGCTTTTTTCTATGGACTACCCAAACTCTTTCCAGGTCCATGTTTTTGCTTCCGCAACTGCCTGGCTTGCAGCACGCTCAGCTTGTCGGTACCCATCAGCTGCCTCTGGAGTCCCACAAGCCAACAAAGCCTGCTAGAATTCCTTCTTTAGCTTGATGGCATCCCTTACATCCATTGTCCACCACCGGGTTTGTGGATTGCCGCTTTAACAGGCATCACAGGCCTTGCATTCACGGCTGTGTCAACAATGGAGTCAGAGAACATGGACCACCCGGTCTCAATGTCTCTAGCCTCTCTCATGATCTGATCAAGTTCTTCCAGAGGTGAGAATTGAAAATTCCTCTGACATGTGGTTCATCCAGACATTCCCAGAGGACCCTCACAAAATATTTGGGCCTGCCAGGTCTGTCTGGTCTCCTCCTCAGCCAGCAGATCCAATTCACCACCAGGTGTGATTAGTTGACATTAGTTGACAGCTCCGCCCCTCTCTTTACCTCTTTAGACTCTTTAGACAATTTTTTTCATATGATCTCTGACCATTTGTCTTGTACAATACAAGACAAATGGTCAGAGATCATATGAAAAAATTACAAAGTCAATCATCAACCTCTGACTCTCTCACTCATGAGGGAAAACTGCAAGACATGGCGGCTAAATTGGGTAGCTATAAGTAGGTCCACACTAGCCCACAGCCTCTCGCCATGGGCAACTCCAGAGAAGAAAGTCCGGCCGTGTTCCGTGGGATAAAACTGGCCACCAGGCAATCGCATACAAGCCCAAACTCCAGGCTTGGCTCCAGGGTGGGGCCCTGGCTGCGCCATACTAGCGGATGCCCTTGATTTCATTTGACTGATAAGGGGTTATTGAACCGCACTTAGTCTGACCTGTCACCTAGGACCTTTTTGCCTTGGGAGGTACTAGGAGCATTTAGCCCACACAATAAAGCTCTTTGGATCAATCAGGCACTCAAACACCACCACCACTATAAGGTTCAAAAACTTATTTATTTTATTTTAACTAATTAAATTTATAATAACAAACTAATACATTTATGAGTACTGTGAACTTACTGTATTTGAGTATACTAAACAGCACTGTAAAACCCATTAAGTTAAATGTAATGTAATGGTCCATCGGTGTATACACAAACACACATTATGTATGTTACTAGATTTAAGGTCACATTTTGTTTCTTAATTGAAATGATGTGGATAATATACTTAAAGCTTTTTTTATTTGTAGCCATCCATAGCAAAATATATCATTATTCTATTTGCTTCATTTAACTCCATGTACAAACAAATGAAGAAAAGCTAAAATGTTAAAATGAAAAAAAAAAAGTTTCAGAAGCTTTTCTATAATTTTTGTTTACCTCAAATTAGCACATTCTGTGAAACTGTGCTTATGAATGATCATCTGACATGTTCTCATCTATGCACTTTTGATGAAGATACATGTATAAGATGTCTGACCGTGTGTGTGTGTGTGTGTGTGTGTGTGTGTGTGTGTGTGTGTGTGTGTGTGTGTGTGTGTGTGTGTGTGTGTGTGCTGAGTTGCAGTGTTTCTCTAGTCTACTGTAAACGAGCTGCTACACGTCTGGGAGGTGAGAAATATGAGGGCTTTAGAGTGAATGATTAAGGACTGTAATTAAAGTATTACATCGCTTTCCTAGTGCTAAGCTGAGAGAAACAGCCCACCTCAGCTCTCCTCTAACACACACTGTCTGGACCCGAGACAAACCTTCACACACTACCAGCTTTTCTCATGCTTCCACCAAAACATACTCAGCATTCAGGTGCAGAACCAGGTTACTGGGGTCACTGAAGCTGCATTTTAAGCAAAAAACAATTATCATGCTAAATATCTCAAACAAAAGGTCAGTGAGGAAATAATACAATAGCTGATGAAAAATTTCATTATATGATATATAAAGTCAGCCTGCAAGATAAAAAGTCATACAGTGAAAAATTTCAAAACACAAAGAAATACAGGTTACATTCATTAATTTTCCTTCGGCTTAGTCTCTATTTCAGAGGTCGCCACAGCGGAATGAACCGCCAACTATTCCAGCATATGTGTTACGCAATGGATGCCCTTTTAGCCGCAACCCAGTATTGGGAAACATCCATACACACTCATTCACACACACTACGGACAAATTTGTTTATTTAATTCACCTGTACCACATGTCTTTGGACTGTGGGGGAAATTGGAGCTCCTGGAGGAAACCCACGCGAACACGGGGAGGACATACAAACTCTACACAGAAATGCCAACTGGCCCTGCTGGGACTCAAACCAGTGACCTTCTTGCTGTGAAGCGACAGTGCTAACCACTGAGCCACCGTGCCACCTACAACTTACATTATGAGTTCTAAAACTTTTGCTATATATAACATTGGATCTTTCAAATGAAGAGATTAAATAGAACAATGTTGGTCAATATCAGTTATGATTTATATTTGGCTTTTATTATTTTATTTTAAATATGTAGTATATATTTATATAACAGTAGCACATCGTGTGTCATTTCAGAGATGAAAATATACAGTATAGTCAGAATGCACACAAAATAAAAGTCACAATATCAAATACCACACTGAAGGATAAAAAGTCAGAATTTTAAATATAAATAAAATAATGTCATATTAAAAGACATGAGTTCAAACTGAAAGAAATAAAGTTATATTATAAGTTATAAAGCGTTTATGGCAATTTTATGACATAGCTCAAACTGAGAAATTAAACAAAAAGCAATGCTGATTAACATCAGCTATGATTGATATCTGGCTGTTATGATTTTGATATTTTATATATATATATATATATATATATATATATATATATTACAACATCCAACATAATATATTTATACAACAGTTCTGTCTGGTTCTTGAATCTGATTGGCTGATAGCCGTGCAATATTCTGCAAATAACAGCACTCGTCCAGCCTCTTCACCCTTCACCCTTGTGTATTACTCCGCCCACATACAGCAACAAGCAGAGGACACTCTACAGTTTGGCAAATATTGCTGCTGTTGGACAACATAATGTACTTTTTTTTTTTAGTCGAGAATGTAGTTGTTTAGATTGCAACTATGCAGTTTATTTATAAGGATAGTGCCTATTTTAAATATTTATAATTTCTGAGAGACAGCACGTTGGCGGCCATTAGCCTGTCATTGAGCAAAGACACTTTATGTTGTCCATCCACAAGATGACGACAGAGACCGCATAATAAGCCCTTAGAAGAGGAAAAACCCAGCGTAATTTTAAACTACAGCTGATCAAATCATTATAAAACTGTTAAGTGACTTTCTAAGTTGATCTCTCTCTTTTGTATGTTGTAGTGCTGCATTTATACCACAGTAATTGTAGTGTATTGAGTTTAAGACGGGACTCACATATTAGGAATGTATGTATTTTGTGTTGGCCACCCTTTGTATAACCAAAGAGTGACTTTCTTTGAGTTACTTTTTGGTTGGCCATCTGTTTCTAATGAGTCTCCTGTTTTCGCTACTGCAGTCTAGTTCAGTAAACAGAAAGAAAGAAGAAATGCCCGCATGTGTTTAGCGTTTTTCCTTATCGCAAACACAACACTAATCTGGTGGTGATTGCTTTGCTCTGGCTTTTTTGGGGTTAATTATTGTGATCTCCCGATTGCAACAGAGAAATACTGGGAACTCTGTAGACTGATGGCATTTCATGCCGTTCAGCCTTATAATCTTAAAACAGTTTCTGCTGTTCTGACGTCAGCTGCAGATGTGAAGGAATGGCAGAAGAAAGTAGTTCCTCATACAAAAGGATTTTGAGACTCCCCGTGTTTGAATTTCTTTTTTATATACACGATTATGCCGTCCAACTGTTGTATAAACGCAATATCACACTCGTAGCAGTGCGATGTGGCTGTACATCGTCACTGGTGGCAAAGCACGCCTCCCACCAGTGCAGATATAGAGCCACATTGCACTGTTACTCGTGTAATATTGCTCATATATATATATATATATATATATATATATATATATATATATATATCTCAACAGCATATCATGTGTCATTTCAGATATTAAGAAATATAGTATAATATAGAAAAAAAAGTCACAATACCAAAAATAAGTCTCCAACTTGAAAATAGTGTAAGGTTACACTAAATGATAAAAAGTCACATTGTGAGATATGTATATAGTCACACTGGGAGATAAGAAGCCACAATTTGAAATACAAAAGCCCAAAGCAATCTCACAGCAACTTTTTGATATAGTGGCTAATTAATTTGTACAATCTCATGTGTACATCTTAGTGCAATTTGCTTATCCCCCAATTAGGGGTAGGTTTAGGGGTGGGGTTTAACAGCATGCCTCCTTTTAAAAACATATTTTCATCCGAATTAAATCATATGAATTTATACAAATTATCAACTTTTTTGTCAATACATAAAACAGTTACATTTCCTTTTGAGATCGGGCTGAACAGTCATATTAAAGACATGAGGTCAAAACTATATAAAAATCTATATTATAAGTTCTTATATAACTTTTATTACATATAGCTCAAATTGAGAAATAAAACAAAAAGCAATGTTGGAGAACATCAGTTACGACTGGAGAAGGATACTTAGCTGAAACTATCGTGTATCATTTTAGATGAACTCTCACCAGTGTCCATATCCTCATGGTAAACAGCATCACAAAGGAAATTTGCTCACAACTGAGCTGTTTTTATCGTTTTTCAGAGTGTGTATTTTGAAGTTTAAGTGTAAAAGGGCCCCCTCCTGTTGGACAAAAAAAGGGAAAATAGCACTCAGTGGGAAGCAGTGAAGTGTGTGTCTGTGCCGTAGGTGTGTGTATCTGCGGGGCCTCACTTAAGTGGTTGCGTTACCTCTCATGTGGAGCAGACGAGTCGAGGGGCTAGTCAGGGCGGGTCAGCAGTGCCTAAGGTTGTCCATCATTATTTTTACGCCTGTCGGATCATATGAGTTTGGCCAGGAAACGGTCAGCACTCAGGGTTGATGGTGGGGGTCAGTGGGTGGAGCCAGACACACTCAGAAGCTCTTCCGAACAGAGGATTATGATCAACAAAGCAGATCCCACACCTGCATCCATCTATCCAGAGGAGGAGGAGGAGAAGGAGGAGGAGGAGGAGGAGGGCACTTGTTGCTGTGTTGCAGTGGGGTGAAAGATCTATAGCCCAGGGGGAGAAATGGGCATTATGTGATCTCCTTTATGCTCCTTTACACTTGACCATGCAGCCCAACGTACAATTAGGAATTGAAGTGCCATCTGACATTTTCTTCTAATATAAGCATTTATCTCCTGTCTGTAGGTTGAGTAATTTCACTTTTATGGCAATGAATTGGTTCTTTTAAGTGCCTTTGAAGTGACATAACTGAACATAAACACAGCAGGCCAAAAAAAATGCTCATTTTATAAGAAAATTGCAGATGACACTTTAACTTTTATGTTGACACTCTAAACTTTTCAATAGTAAATATTTTGCCCAGAATAATGAAAGTGCAAATGTATGTCTTTTAAAGTTTAAAATATGAGTGCCATTAATATATAGTCACAACTGGGAGATGTTAAAGGGCTAGTTCACCCAAAAATGAAAATACTGTTATCATTTATTCACACTTTACTTGTTCCAAACCTGTTTGAGGTTCTTTCTTCAGTTGAACACAAAGAGGATATTTTGAAGACTGGAGGAAACTGGTAGCCATTGGCTGCCATATATTTATTTTTCCTTCTAAGGAAGGCAATGGTTACAGGTTTCCAGCATTCTTCAAAATCTCTTCTTTTGTGTTCACCTGAACAGGTTTGAAACATCTTGAAGGTGAGGAAATAGTCAGTAAAAAAGGTTTTATATCGTAGTTTGGAGATATAGTCACTGCATGATTAAAAAAAATCAGTGTGAAATTTCACAACTGGGAGATATAGTCATTACAGGATAAATATGTGATATATAGTAACACTTTCCGGTAAATGGTATAAAATATAAAGTCACAGTATTAAATATTGTCACAATTTGTGGATGTAATCAAACTGCATGCTAAAAAAATCAGGATATGAAATTACATTTCACAACTGGAAGATATTGTCGCATTGCACTATATAGTAACATAGTAACATTATGTGATATATAGTCACACTGAGAGATAAAATGTTACAACTTAACTAATAAAATAAATATTTTGTCAGATTTTCAAAACTGGGAGATATAAAGACACATTATAAACTATAAAGCTGCTGCTGTATAAGGCCTCAAAGTCACAATGGATGATAAATGACCTTTGAATATAAAGGGATAGTTCACTCAAAAATAATTTACTCACCCTTGACTTGATCCAAATTTTATATATATATATATTAAGATAAGATATTTTGAATAATGCTGGTAACCATTGACATTCATCTATACCACAGGTGTCAAAGCCAGTTCCTGGAGGGCCAGAGCTCTGCACAGTTTAGTTCCAACCCTAATTAACAACACACCTGATTAAACTAATTGAGTCCTTCAGGCTTGTATGAAACCTACAGGTAAGTGTGTTGAAGCAGGGTTTTAACTAAACTGTGCAGGGCTGCGGCCCTCCAGGAACTGGCTTTGACACCTGTGATCTATACAGTAGTAGCCATTGTTTACCAGTTTCCATCACTCTTCAAAAAATCTTCTTCTTTTTTTGTAAAACGAGTAAATGATGTGTTTTAGGTGAACTATCACTTTAACTGTTAAAATAAAAATACTTTTCAAATATTACAACAGTTTACTGATCAATAATGTTCATAGTCAGTCCTTGAAAAGCTCGAAACACTGTAGTAAGTCAATAATACACATCTTTAAAAATCAAATGCAACCACCTTCATAAAAGATGCAAACAAATATTTAAGTAAAATTGCCTCTAAAACTGTCAATTAACTGGCTGTATTCCAGTCATACATTATTTATGTGATTCAATCAACCTTACTACACTAAATGACAAAGTCATTTTTATGAATCAAAACCGTAAGAACCATCTCTATATATTAAGTACTGACTATTTTTGCAGTGCAGCATGCAGAAATAGCTAAGTGCTGGAGTCGGAGTGAGGGCAGAGAGTTTAGACGAGTATACAGAGTGAGTGTGAAAGTGAAATACAGAGGAATGTGTGTCGCTGCCCCGCGTCCCCGTCCCTCTGTACCTTGCTTTTATTTTTTAATTGGAGCCGGATTGTAATTTGCAGCTCTCTGGGGGCCGCTCTCTCTACAGGGGTGTAATAAGCTATTAGGCGCTCACCCTCTAACGCCTTACACTAATCGACACGGACAGGCCTTTGTGCAGTACTGGGACAGGGGCCGCTATTGTACAGAAGACCTCCTGCCCTGGGACAGCAAGGTCAGCTCGGGGTGCGAGGAGGGAACAGCTTCTCTTCATATAACCCGAGAAACAAAACAAACTCTAACACTTTAAGCGTCCTCTCGCTTCACTGCATGTCAAGCTGATCAACTTGTAGTGCACTTATATACTTAAAGTGGCTTTATATCCATTTGGAATATTTATTTGGAATCTATTTACCCATATAATAATGATAATAATGCCTTTTATTTATCAAAAAACATTAAAACAAGCAGCCTCACAAAGACAAGTCTTTAAGAGTCCATTACTAAATAAGTGCTTACCTCTTATTGTATATATATATATATATATGTAATTGAGTACACCCCATTTTGAAAATGAATATTTTTATCCATTTCATTGCCATGAATATAGGCAATATATTTTGATGCATTTAAATTAAACAGATTTATTAAACAGATATATTTATTAAAATAATATTTTACTCCCCAAACATATTTAGAAAATGAAAGATAATGCAATTAAATTCAAGCAAAAAATTACAACCTACACAATTTCAACTCAATCTTTCAATTTTTTTAGCATCTCTTGATTTTTCCTCTTTTTTAAATTTGTACTTAATATTTTTCTATAACATATAAATATGGGTGTAATAGTTTTTAGACTGTTATCATAAGTTATTTTGTTAGATAAGCTCTAGATTTGGCTTCAGTACTGACTAATCTAATGTATATGCACAAATATAATATTAGCTTCCTATTAAAAATATGAATTTAAAAGATAGATTTGTGAGGGGTGTACTTATATATGCTGACCACTTTCTATATATATATATATATATATATATATATGCAGTTATTTTTACACCTGCTAAAAGCACACAGGAAGCATCATCCATTCTTACATCAGCACTGGAGAATATTCAGCATTGGCTGATTAAATCCTGCCTACTATTGAAT
>CAIGQV010003909.1:26602670-26626298 GCA_903798115.1 Danio jaintianensis
ATATATATGAGCAATATCACACGAGTAGCAGTGCGATGTGGCTGTAGATTGGCACTGGTGGGAGGCGTGAATTGTGTCCCACCAGTGACGATATACAGCCACATCGCACTGCTACGAGTGTGATATTGCGTTTATACAACAGTTTGACGGCATCATCGTGTATATAAAAAAAGAAAATCAAACACAGAGAGTCTAAAAACCCTTTTGTAAGAGGAACTACTTTCTTCTGCCATTCCTTCACATCTGCAGCTGACGTCAGAAAAGTAGAAACTGTTGCTCATTCACTAACATCACTTTAGAGCTAGTATTTGAATGATTCTAGCGTACTGTCTAAAGTGATGACAAAACAGGTGATTTTGCTCACATTTTAAGATTATAAGGCTGAACGGCATGAAATGCCATCAGTCTACAGAGATATCTCCCAGTATTTCTGTTGCAATCGGGAGATCACAATATTACTATGGTATAAATACAGCACTACAACATACAAAAGAGAGAGATCGACTTTAGAAAGTCATTTACCCGTTTAATAATGATTTGATCAGCTGTAATTTGAACTTACGCTGCTTTTCTCCTAGGGCTTATTATGCGGTCTCTGTCGCTCTGTCGTTCATCTTGTGGATGAACATAGTCAACCGTCTTTTCTCAAAGACAGGCTAATGGCTGCCGATGCGCTGTCTCTCAGAAATTATAAATATTTTTAAAAAGGCACTATCCTTATAAATAAACTGCATAGTTGCAATCTAAACATCTACATTCTCTACTAAAAGAAGCCTCAAAAGTACATTATGTTGTCCAACAGCTGCAATATTTGTCAAACTGTAGAGTGTCCTCTGCTTGTCACTGTATGTGGACGGAGTAATACACAAGGGTGAAGGGTTAAGAGGCTGGACGAGTTCTGTTATTTGCAGAATATTGCACGGCTATCAGCCAATTAGATTCAAGAACCAAACAGAACTGTTGTTTAAATATATATATATATATAAAGCTAAAACCAAATGACATCAACATATATCAAATTAATTTTGAGTTGAGATCCTTTAATTAATTAATTACCTTTAATTATTACCTTTAGCATAATGGGATTGGGATTACTTTACCAATTACTTATTCTAAACAGTATCACATCACTGTTACTTTACTTATTAATGAAATCAGTTAGCCTTTATATGCACAGTAAAGACAGACATGCAATTGAGGCATGCAAACAAGAGTTTTTTTTTATATAGAGTTGTTTAATTACAGTTCTCTCATAGTTTTTGAATCATTTCAATCACAATCAAATTTATTTGGAATCAATTCCAATCAAGCGGTATTAGCCAAATTGAGATTTTGTATTTAATTAGACTAATAATTAACATTTTATTTTCCATATAAAATGTTCTAAATATAACTTCACTGACAAGTATTTTCACCGCACAACACAATCATGTTCATGATTTTCAGAAAAAAAGGAAAGTACAAAAACAGAAAAAAATCGAAATAAAAAGTACAAAATAACGAATTAGTATTTATAAACATTGAGAAGTATAATTTATATTCAAAATTGGCTACAGCTAAAGAAACAGCCATAAAAACAAAAATGACTGTAGAAATCTTATTTGTTCAAACTCAAATTTTCAGGTGACAAAAAGTAAAGGGTATACTTGTAACGACAAGGTGTTTTTTTTTTTTCAAGTATACATAAAGAATGACATAATTATTTTATTTATTTATTATTTTACATCGTGTACTATTTAATGTTGTGGGGGCATATGTTTTGTGATCTCTTGCTAAAATGTTATTAGGATAAGACTTTAAAAAAATTAAGGTTTATTAATCTAATGCTGTTCTTAAAATGTTCTGGTGAAACATAAATGGTTGTTTTTAATAACTTTTGATTGAAGAGTTCTTTGAGAACCACTGATGGTTCAAAATGGCATCACTGCTATTTTAGAGCCTTCATTTTTAAGACTGTTGCCACATATCAGCTGAAAGGTGAATCCAGCATAATATTAATCACAAGCACTGTGTGCATAGCATAATAATGGAGTTGTGTGTGTGTGTAAGTGTGTGTGTGAATGAAAGACACATGTTGTGCCGAGCTGCAGCAGGTGTATAAAGTGGGAGGTCTGTCTGCGGTCAAAGTCCCGGGACACTTGCCAGTGCATGTCTGCCTCTTTGCTCTCACCTTAAATGCATCAGACATCTTTCTTTCCTTCATTCCATCTTCCTAAGTCTGCGTATTTTCCAGTGTTGTCCTTTAAAGTCAATCAACAAATCAGTCACAGGTGTCACTTCCAGGGGAGTTTCTAGGCGTATGTTGTTGGCCCTTTGACTTGAGGTCAGAGCCGTTATCTGTGCTCCTCTCGATGCGTAGTGTCGCCCCTTCTTCACCCCCCAGGCTGAACATCTGGTCAAGCCGGGATCTCTGAGCCATGGAGAACAGCTCATTAAGAAGAGCAGCGTCCAAGCCCAGCAACAGGCTCACTAATCCAGCCCACTGCCAACCTCACTGGCCCTCACAGACAGGTTCATCTGGGGGACGAGTGCAGTCTGCATGAAGGCAGAGGCCGCTGGGGGGGTTGGGGACTACAGCAGATACCAGCACATGTGATTCATGATGCCTTATGAGTCAATGAACACCTGAGAATGTTTAGCACATTAATGAGACAACTGTTTAAAAATAAAAATAAACTTATGCTTAAACTTATGGCAGTTTACTTTAAGAGGGGTTGGCACTGGGTAGTTGTAGGAACTAGGCCTAGTTCCCTGGGAACAAGTTTTCCCCAAGGCCATTTTTTTCTTCTTGCATTGGCACCATCAGTGGGAATTCTGAAGACATGCAAGCCACCGACAGTGACATCAAGTGCTGCATAAACAACTGGAGGATGCCATGATTGAACCTCTGTTTCACTGTTTTGTGTGTCTTGTGATGATGGAGATGAAATGTAGAAATATAAGTTATGTGAATCGAACAGCAAAAAGGAGAACTAAATCACCTATGATAACTTGTGTTGTAGTGCTGCATATCAAGGCTAATAAAAGACACAGGCGACAGGTAAATGCAGCTAACATTAGCAATCTGAATGAGTATCATGTAACACTTTAAAATACTATCCAATCAGCATACATTTATGTCACTGTAGTTTCTATTGTGCTGGATTATATCCTGCTCTAAAATAGGAGTCAATGTTGTTCCTCTAAGTGGCATTCCTAGAACTAAAAACATTCCCAATCCCTGTGGTGTGACACACACCAAAAAGCAGGTACCTCTGCCAAAAGTTCTAGGAAATATGAAAAGTTCCATAGGTGTGAAAACCCCTATAGTCACCGTATCAGATTCTGACACCTAAATTCTTGTTGTGGACAAGAATGTCAGACTACTACACCATTTCTAAAGAAGTCTATGAAGACTCTTATGTATCTTTAGTTGTTGAGAATGTATGTCCTGTGTTTGCATAAGAGAATGTGTCCATATCGCAGGTGGATATCATTCAACAAAGGGAAAGAAGAACTAGTGCCGCACATATACAGACCATTAACAAAGCAGTGTTTATGTACAATTTTTTTTATAGTACTTCTTGCTCACCACAGAGGCATTTGTGTTTATATGTCGAATTATCTGATAACCAATATAATCTGCAAATATGGTTTGCTTAGTTTTGTCACTTGGTTTTTGTTCTTACACTCTTATTCAAAGCTGAACAGCTAATCAGAGTGCCCTCTTTCACCGACGGCAACACCAAATCTACATGCTGAATTGAGCAAACTCCCTCCAACATGAATCCAACAAGAGGTGACGTGTGGAACATAACAAACAAACTAGCCTGAGAGAAGCTCCCCGACAACTAAATGCTGCCCAACAGCTGACCGTCAGCTTGGTGTGTCCCAGCTTTTATACACAAGTCAGAGGAGGGAAAACTTAGTATCGTCAATTCATCAAACCGGCATGTCTTTGGGCTGTGAGAGGGAACTCAGAGTACCCGGATTAAACCCACACAGGGAGAACATGCAAACTCCACACAGAGAGGCCTTGCTAGGACTCAAACCAGAGTCCTTCTTGTTATAACCTAACAGTACTAGCAGCCACCAGGCCGTTGAACTTCCCCCCGCATACAGCAGGTGGCCTTTAAAGTACTACCTTGCCTCTGTTACATAGAAATGCTGCTTTCGAATATTCTATTACAGGCTGTGTAATGTATACCTGTTATGAGACTTCATTTCAGCTACACAGTGACTCAGTACACAAAGATGTTGCATATTGTTTACATGACTTATTCAAAAAACAAATTTCCCTATATATTTTGTTTTTTTCCCCAAAAGGTGTTGTGTTTTTTTAGGCTTTGCTTAGTGAATTCCTGAAGGTCAGCTCCCACCAGGTAACCCTGTACGCTTCGGATAGGCCGGCATCCCAGACACTGATTGGTTTAGACAGAGGCAGGCAGGAGGGATGAACATCTGGAGAAAGAAAAGCTCCCTCGAGTGTGGTTGCTCCTTCTTTCCCCATGACCAGACATGACCCAGCAGCTCAATCTACAGTAGACGTACCCAGTCTTCCATATACTCCCACTCACTCTTTTCCCAGACTAAAATGGGACACATCAAGCTAAAAAGGCAGAGAGAACTATCTGTTGAAATATGAATTAGCTGTGAATGGATTTAAAGATATTAGAGTTAATATATATATTTTTTTAATTAAAGTGGAAGAGATTGACTAATTCCTAGTTAACTAACTCCGCAGTTGTTGGTGGTTTTGTCTCTAAAAAGGGGGTGCTATGTATTGGCACTGTACTGTGTTATTATTGGTTAATCTGACCCAGGAGTGAAACAAAGAGCGAGAGAGAGAAAGAGAGGTGAATGTGCGACACTGTGAGAAAACGAGAGAGGTGGGCACTGGTGAGTTGTTTACAGTTTACACAGGTCCGTAGTATTAATGCATCAAACTCACAGCTTTGTGTTATGGGTAAACACTCTCAGCCGCCATGACACCAGCTCGCACACACTGGGATATGTTGACAGTTATCGTTTCAGGGATTGGAGTCAGTGTCGTGGAAGAGGCAAACTTCCTGTCGGAGAGCTTCTGCTGAAATTACACCGTGCAGTTGCAACAGGTTAACAGTTGCAAAGGAAGTGCATTACACTAATTTACTCTGAAAAGAATGAGGCTCAGTCTTTGGCAGTTGTTGTGAATGAATGTGGTTTCTAAAGATCCTTAATCTGTGAGAGTTTGAGCAATGGTGGGCAGGTGGGGGGGGTTCAGGTGCACGGCTGGGTCAATGGCGTCGCTCTGTTAGTTTTAGAAAATCGGAGGGAGGGAAGGGTCAAACCCCCTGCGCAAATCGACTGATATTCCTGTCAAAAACTTGAAGCAGAGCTCAAACACACTCACACACAACTTACTGGAAACTCGGTGGAAGCTCTTTCTTGTTACATGTGACCATATCATCAAATAGACCTTATTCATTGGCATGACAGGTGCATTTTATCTTTAGCCTTTAAATCTATTATTGCAAATGTAAGTGTGTTATTTTGCTAAATTTCATGCAATGTTAGACAGCTTTTAGCTGTAGTTCAAGAAAACATTGAAGTCATAGTTGACACAAAAATGTAAATTTGTCACTCATCTTCAGGCATTGGTGTTATGGCAAATATCCTATTGTCGAGAGACAAGTCTGCCCATTGCTTTCACTACTATTGATTGACATGACAACAGCTGATACTGTAGCTGTTTTTCCATTACAATTTTGTACAAAAACGTTAGCAATAATTTGTAAGTGTTGATAAATTGTACAGAATGACAGCTTTCCATTAACCAATGTCATACACAGTTTTGAGGAGTAGCTAGCTAAAATTAGCTACTTTTTTCAGTAACTTGATAGTACTGTAGCTCAGCTTCTTACTATACAATGTAACCTTTCCAGTAGCAATAACTACGTTTTCCAGAAAGTATGCATTTTCAGAGCACATGTGCATTTTGAAATGCTACACTTCCGTCATTTTTTCATCTTTGATTAGTTTTAGAAAGATCTAACATCTGTACATCTCATCTTCGGTGCACACATATACTGTCATCTTTAAAGAATGATCATTTCACTATTTTATACCATGTGACCTGTAAATGTGAGAAAAAAAACAATGCAGTTTTGTGAAATATTCAATTTACGAATTGCTTGAAAAACCACCATTTGTTTTTGCAATATTTAATATGTGAAACTGACGTATTATGGCTATTTTTATAAAAAAAATAGCCACAGTAACATAATTTCAAGCTGGGATTACAGTATATTTTAGGGGTGTAATGATACGTGTATTCTTCCCGAACCATCACAGTACAGGCGTCACAGTTTGGCTCATGTACTCCAATGATAAAATCAGGATGTGGCAGTAACCAAACCTACAAATATGTGATTTATAACAGTAATAGTTCTTTTTGAAAGTTGCTTGACAGACATTGCAAACTTAGTATAAAAAACCTTGTGTACAACAACAACAACAAGTATACATACTTGGGGTGTAATGATACCCAGAAGTCATGGTTTGGTATGTACCTTGGTTTTGAGGTAACCGTTTGATACGTGTTCGGTACAACATGAATAAGAAACAAATCTCCAGTGCTTGCTTTTTTCAGTTTTTCAATCAACTACAGAACTGAAAAACTTCTTGTGAGAACAAACAGAGTAATGAAAAATAAAACTTTATGATTCAGAGACTGTGTATTATACTTCCAATGGTTAAGTCTGACCCTCTCCTAAAAGAGCTGAAAAACATTCATTGTGCATTACATTTAAGATTCAGTAAGCTTCTAAATCTCTTTTAGAGAAAATGCTAGCACAGGACGCCCATCTATTTGATTTTAAAGCAACAGCGAATGCAAGTCATGTTCAATCACTGCTTATGTGTGTGTGTATATAGAGAAGGGACCACAGACTGGCTTATTTCCATTGTTTTTCTATGTAAAGAGAACTACATAGACGGATGTGTGTGACCATTATACACTCACGTCTTTTGCAGTACCTTCTTGTACATGAAAGACTGTGTGGTTAAAAGATTTTTTACATATAGCATTGCAAGCATCTGTTTACAAGTTGACATAATAACTTGCATAATAACTTTTACATAATAGATTTATTTCACTGCAAAATGCTGAAGGAGGCATTTTTTTGTGTGAATGAGCTCTAAGTTGTTGCACTGGTATGGTCTTTTTTTGCCTAACCATGGTTACTGCCACATCCTGATTTTATCATTGGAGTACATGAACCAAACTGTGACGCCTGTACTGTGATGGTTCGGGAAGAATACACGTATCATTACACCCCTAAAATATACTGTAATCCCAGCTTGAAATTATGTTACTGCGGCTATTTTTTTTATAAAAATAGCCAAAATACGTCCGTTTCCCATATTAAATATTGTAAAAACAAATGGTGGTTTTTCAAGCAATTCGTAAATTGAATATTTCACAAAACTGCGTTGTTTTATTTCTCACATTTACAGGTCACATGGTATAAAATAGTGAAATGATCATTCTTTAAAGATGACAGCATATGTGTGCACCGAAGATTAGATGTACAGATGTTAGATCTTTCTAAAACTAATCAAAGATGAAAAAATGACGGAAGTGTAGCATTTAAGTTCAAAATGCACATGTGCTCTGAAAATGCATACTTTCTGGAAAACGTAGTTATTGCTACTGGAAAGGTTACATTGTATAGTAAGAAGCTGAGCTACAGTACTATCAAGTTACTGAAAAAAGTAGCTAATTTTAGCTAGCTACTCCTCAAAACTGTGTATGACATTGGTTAATGGAAAGCTGTCATTCTGTACAATTTATCAACACTTACAAACTGTGATTTTCTAGGCTTAAGTTAAGTTACGATTTCGGCCAATAAAACGATAAAAAAAGGATCTCAACACCAGGTGTAAACAGGGTCTAAATGTGACGTAGGCTAAGGAATGTTATAGTAAACGTAGCTGCTCACTGTACTGTAATGTAAAGCCCCATATGTCATGGCGTATGGTGAACGCTGTGTGAATGAGTTGTTGATTAGAGAGCAGCATTTCCTAAAGAGATTCATAACAAAAAAATGCATCATTTGTCTATCAACACTCGAAGAAGAGCAGCCTGTCATTGGCCAAACATTGCTGCGAACACACATACAGGACAGTACGCAGGCTGACAGAAGACGACAGTAAACACAAATGACATTAGTAAGAGGCTGTTCTTCACTGCAAAGCTCAGCGCTGTCTCTCATTTCTATACACTTACAATCAGTCTGATACACTGACGGCAGGGGTGTTACTGCTGTGTTTGCTTTGTTATTCTGCTGGATTGGCAAAAGTATCAAAGGGCTGAAAACACATTCACACTTTACACTTTGATGAGTTTGGAACTTGCTGCGGCGTGTAGAAGACATTGTGAGAGAGCAAACCTTCAATCTTGAAAGAAAAGAAGGGAAACCATTTTAAGTTCAAGCAAACAAGGCAAATACTTAGACGTATGAACATCACTCAGACTGTGGTAATGAGCATTCTGCTATTACAGCTATAAAATCCACTGGTTGAAATGCATCTGTATACAGATCTTTGGAAAATAATTCGGCAAAATCCCATTTCTAAAGTGTTAAAACTCTTTCTTCAGCAACCTTTCAAAAGGCACACACACACACGCACGCATCTCCAGTCTGAGACTTCAAAGGCAGGTGGAGTGAAACCATGAAATTACAGGTAAGGTGTCACTTACCCCTTTGAAACCCAGCACTGCTCAAATCCAGGCAAGACCTGGCCAGCCCTGGAATTAGAACAAATGAAAAAGAAAAAGAAGAAGGGTAAGCGAATGACAGAAGAGCAGGGGAGTGGCAGAGGAGTGGAGAGGTGATTTAACAAGCCATGTTGACAATATGGCAGCCGTATAAAAAGGTCTAATTATGCTGTAAATTACCTCATGTTACACACACTTATATTACGTTAATGCACAGCACACAACCACCACGCATCAGCAATGTAGTTTGTTTATCAGCTCAATTCTGTTATTATAGAGCTAATTCACTTTTTTTTTTAAGTATTAATCATCGCACAAACTGAGTTACATCATAGTTTTTGGACATGTATCATAATATGGTTTTTTATGTACCTTGAATTTGTGTAGTTTTATTCTTCAGTATCATGATTTATGAGTGTTTCTTTTAGGTAAATTCACTATAATCTACCACAAGTTTCACAAAAACTGAAAAATTACTTCTTTTTTGTTTTAATAAGATTACATCAACATATTTTCTCCATACTTAATTTATATTTGTTGCTTATTTTTAAATCTACATATTTATGGTTTATCTTAATAATATATTCCATAATTAAGTGTAATGAGCATTGGTTAATAAACATACAGCTGTGTGTTTGCTAATAGATGGTCAAAATAAAGTTAAATTTACAAATTGAACATTAACTAAAATCATTAAATACTTACATATTTTACATACTTAGTATTTACATGTTAACTAATACTCTCATATTTACATACATTTTTTAATTTTATTACTATCTTTTGCATGCAGAGAACAAACAAACATTTTGTCTCTCTGGCGATTTAAGCCGCAGTCACACTGCACTTTTCGCCCCATAGACTTCCATTCATACGCATGCGAATGTGGCAGACCGGAAACGCAAGCTCGTGCGACAAGTTTCGCATGTCGCTGCATTGTAAAGTTCAAGCTTGATGAACTCTAAACTGCGATATCGCATCACATGATTGCGTAAGATCAATCGAAGATCAAAACATGACCTTCCTGTACAGAAATTTAAAATATGGTCAATCGCTCGCTTTTTTAATGTTTAATCATCTTGTTTAATCCCACCCCTTTTCGCAGCACCGTACAACAGAATTTCGCAAGCTAAAACTCTAGTGTGACTGTGGCTTTAGTCCTGGAATACTAACTTTTCAGATTTATTAAACAATCCAAATAAAACAGTTGCATAAGTCTTTATATAAAAGTTTGTTTTTACTACATATAAACTAAAATATCTAATTTGTGATATAATTTGTGAATAAAGCCCAATTTCCATCCCATGTCTATCTATTTTTTTTTATTTATTATTTATACAGAGACAATGTACAACATGACATGTTGTGCCAGAGTTAGATATAAAGCTAATTTGCATCTGTAGTCCCTGGGCAGGAAGTTGTAACAAGTTTAACAATATTTTAAAAAAATTTAAATAGAACAATATACACTTACAGTACAATACATACAATACATCATAGTCAATAAAATTAAATCAAATCAGTGGTTGCATATTTGATTTTCTTTAAGCCAAACTTTAAGAACAGTTTTAAAATTATTGAAAGTGGTACTCTCTCTAATATGCGCTGGTATTTTGTTCCATATTTCTGCTGCTCTAACTGAAAAAAATAACGATTGTCCAAAAACAGTTCTCTTGAGTTTAACAATCACCTCTAACCGATGACCTAGTCTGTCTTATATTGTCCTTACAGACAATCACACATTGTTTGAGAGATGGTGGTGCAAGATCATTAAATATTTTTTAAAACACACATCAGCATAAAATAAGCAATTGTCGAATGTTAGTAATTTATGTTGTTCAACGCAGTTACAGTAATGATAGCTCCTTGGCTTCTATAAATCTCCAGGCTTGCTCTAGCACTTTTGGAAACCTTCTTAATGTGTTTTTTTTTTTAATTTAAATTAGAGTCAATAATTATACCTAAATATTTAAAATGATCAACAATATTTATTACTTCTCCATTAACTAAAATATCTGAGCAACGCTCCTCATTTTACTTAATTGAAAAAAACATTCACACAGTTTTACTTACATTGAGGGTAAGACATGAAGGACATAACCAGTCTGAAACTTTCTTGAGTGCAGTAGTAAGTTTGTTAGCAGCTTGTTCTTTGGTTTTTGCGTGAGTATATACTACTGTGTCGTCTGCATACATTTGAACCTGAACTTCTGGACACACTGCAGGCAAATCATTAATGTATAAACTAAACAGGATTGGTCCAAGAATTTATCCCTGTGGAACTCCAATATTACAATTAATAAATGGTGAGCATGTGTTATTAATTCTTGTACATTGTTTTCTCGATTTTAAATATGACTCCATTCATGATAATGCATTAACAGAAAAATTAAACCTCAATAAATTAGATAAAAGTATGTTGTGGTAAACATTATCAAAAACCTTTTTAAAATCAAGAAAGACAGCACCAACAACTCCAACCTTATCTAGACTGGATTTCTATGTGTTCAAGGAAACCACTGCAGCTCTTTTTTTTTGTTACATAAATGAGTTGCACTGCAGAGCCAGCACACAACACATGCAATATTTAAGTTATCTTAATTATGAAGCCTGATTTTTGGGAAGACAATTATATGAAGTAATGTAGTAATCATTTTGATGACAGACATTGACTCAGGCATTTCAGAACAACAACCTTTGATTCAATGAGATTGATTCCCTGGTTAGTCCAGTTATTCAGTCTATTGAGGAAGAACTTGGTGTTTTTTTGTACATCAAAGAATTGTTTTTTAATTCCTAGAATTAATAGTTTATCTATTTTTTCTTTTTTGACCGGAAATGACATAGGCTTCTCTTAAAAGATAATAAGGCAATGTAAAAGTAATGTAAAAATATTTTTTAAGTAACAATTTGCTAGGGGTATGAATAATTTCGATTTAGACTGTAAATATATTTGCCTTCAACTAATATATATATATATATATATATATATATATATATATATATATATATAAATACACACACACAACAGTTCTGTCTGGTTCCTGAATCTGATTGGCTGATAGCCGTGTGATACTCAGCAAATAATAGCACTCGTCCAGCTTCTTCACCCTTTACCCTTGTGTATTACAAGCAGAGGACACTCTACAGTTTGACAAATATTGCTGCTGTTGGACAACATAATGTACTTTTGAGTCGAGAATGTAGTTGTTTAAATTGCAACTATGCAGTTTATAAGGATAGTGCCTATTTTAAATATTTATAATTTCTGAGAGACAGCGCATCGGCGGCCATTAGCCTGTCATTGAGCAGACCAAAGACGGTTGACGTTGTCCATCCACAAGATGGCATCAGAGGCCGCATAATAAGCCCTTAGAGGAGGAAAAACCCAGCGTAATTTTAAACTACAGCTGATAAAATCATTATAAAACTGGTAAGTGACTTTCTAAGTCGATCTCTCTCTTTTGTATGTTGTAGTGCTGTATTTATACCATAGTAATTGTAGTGTGTTGAGTGTGAGATGGGACTCACATATTAGAAATGTATGTATTTTGTGTCGGCCACCCTTTGTATAACCAAAGAGTGACTTTCTTTGAGTTACTTTTTGGTTGGCCATCTGTTTCTAATGAGTCTCCTGTTTTCGCCATAGATATTTACATTAGATGTCGCCTATGCCGTTGTTGTCTATTGGAAGGAATGCGTCAATAGAGCTGCCATTTTAGTACAGGGTAGCGTTCCTGTGAAATGAATGTGGGACCAAGGTGCAGTGGAGGACTGGCCATCCGGAGCCAGAGATATATACACATATATACATATGTCTATGATCGGGTGTTTTCCCGGTGGTCAGTATGCAAATATTTTTTTAAATTATGAAAATTATAATTTTACACTTACACTTTTCTACATCGATAAGTGACCGC
Organism: Danio jaintianensis; assembly: GCA_903798115.1. Classification (NCBI taxonomy): domain Eukaryota; kingdom Metazoa; phylum Chordata; class Actinopteri; order Cypriniformes; family Danionidae; genus Danio; species Danio jaintianensis. The sequence continues at coordinate 26,615,331 of CAIGQV010003909.1, forward strand.
AGGGCATTGCTGACAAAGAGTGTGTGTTTGTGTGCATGGAAATGTATTATCCTCCCTACCTGTTGAATTTGATCTAATCCGTGTCTTGAAACACACCCCCTCTCCTGCTTTCACTTCTCATTCTAACAGAGGGAGCGATTCGTTTGTGAATGAATCTCCATTATGAACGACTCGTTCACTTAGCCGACAATAATACAAGTTTCTGGCACCGCAGCATCTTGTTGTCATACTTCATTTACATTGTTTGCTTATTTTATTCAACAAAACTAGCATAAGCCTAGTATTTAGTGCGAGTTGGTGCTACTTTGCCCGTGCAGTAAGTGTATTATCATCAATACATGTTTAGCACAAAAGTTTGTAACATACAAAAACGTAAAAAACAAATCTTACCTATGAAATGTTCTGCCTTTGTGCTTTGTTTTCTTTGTTTGGTCGTTACTACACCCGTACACAGCGCTAAAGTCCAGCATCTTCAGATTGGCTTTAGTCTTGCGGTTGAATGACATTTGTCCTGGGAGCACTGTACAAATGTGGCGGCGCTATTGACGCATACTCAGGGTCCGTATGCAATATCTAGTGTATATATCTATGGTTTTCGCTACTGCAGACTAGTTCAGTAAACAGAAAGAAAGAAGAAATGCCCGCATGTGCTTAGCGTTTTTCCTGATCACAAACACAACAGTAATCTGGTAGTGATTGCGTTGCTTTGGCTTTTTTGGGGTTAATTATTGTGATCTCCCGATTGCAACAGAGAAATATCCTTTTTTTCTATATTTCTTTTAGTTTGGTTGGAATAAAGACATTTAAAATGTAAAAAAACATTTATTTTTATAGATATTTATTTTTAAAATCAATTAGTCCATTTAAGTTTTTTTTTCTGATTGGGTATAGAATAAACCACTTTTGTCCAATGACTTGCCTAATTAACCGAACTTGTCTAGTTAACCTAATTAACCTAGTTCTGAATACTAGTATCTTGCAAAATAACTGGCAAAATAGTATGTACAGTCATTATGATAAAGTCAAAAGTAATTAGTTGGGCACTTGAAACATTTTTAAAAGAATTAAACATTCCCAAGAGGGCTAATAATTTTGACTTCAACTATATATAAAAAACTTAATAAATATATTTTCCATCTCAATTTTTTTTACTATAGTAGCATAGTTAGGACCTGCTCATCCAACATTTACAAATCCTTAAATTATTTAGAAACACCCAGTTACACAGTGTTGATACATTTACATCATTCATAATCAAAATGAAGAGAAGCGAATCATCCATATATCATATTATCTGTCTGATATGAATATGATAATGACAACACACCACACGCAAACACACACACACAGACTCTCATTTCCAAGACTTATTTCAGTGATGTTTTTGCCACACAGGTTTCTTCAGAGATGAACTGATACAAACCTGTCTGGGTCTGACAGTGTTTGCATTCGTGTCTGTGTATGTGTTATACGGTGCTGCGAGTGTGTCAGTACAGAGATTCTTCAGATAACTGCAGAAGTTAGATTAAAAAACACATCCATTCTTACTGCATGCGACGGTGTAGGTTTGTGGTGAGCAGAAGATGACAGGTGAGTGTTTTATACTCTGCAATAACAGCGCAGCACTTTGTGCGAGCGTGTATGACATTCTTATCTTTCCCGACACATGCCAGCCAAACCACTGTCAGACCACTGGATTATTCTCCACTTCCTCATTAAGCTCATTATCGCTTGCTTTCATCACCCTATTTATTGCTCTTTTATTTATTGCTTTTATACATTTTTCTTTCTTTGTCATCTGTGTCTGGGTATTTTTTCAGAGTAGTATGGCATTTTAATGTATGTTACGTGTAGCATTTATATCATATAAAAAATGTATGTTTATCTGTCTTTCTATCTAAAGACAGCAGGGTGAATCACTTATGAAAACTAACCAGTGTTTTATAGTTCAAATGTAGTAACATTTTTGGCAGACTGATCACCTTTTCTAACCACAGTTTTACTATAAATACTATGGCTTAACTATAGTTATCAAAGCTAATTATTGTAAGAAATATAGCATACTAAAAACATCTTAAAATGTGTAAAAAAATCACATTCTAGCACTGTGCTTCACATTAGCGGTCTGCTAAATAAAGCTAACACTATATATACTGTGAGGCGACGCGGTGGCGCAGTGGGTAGCACAATCGCCTCACAGCAAGAAGGTCGCTGGTTCGAGCCTCGGCTGGGTCAGTTGGCATTTCTGTGTGGAGTTTGCATGTTCTCCCCGTGTTCGCGTGGGTTTCCTCCGGGTGCTCCGGTTTCCCCCACAAGTCCAAAGACATGCGGTATAGGTGAATTGGGTAAGCTAAATTGTCCGTAGTGTATGTGTGTGAAGGAGTCTGTATGGATGTTTCCCAGTGATGGGTTGTGGCTGGAAGGGCATCCGCTGCGTAAAACATATGCTGGATAAGTTGGCGGTTCATTCCGCTGTGGCGACCCCAGATTAATAAAGGGACTAAGCTGAAAAGAAAATGAATGAATGAATGAATATATATACTGTATGTTGGCATTGTGTTAAACCAGACACACATGCTAGAAATTTATAAAATGTTAATAGTGATAAATTATACTAGCATCACGCTAAATATGCAAGCATTGAAATAAATTATGATAAATGCTAACAACCCTAGCAAAAAATAACCAAAAGTCATGTTTTTTGGCACATTGACTTCAATTTCTTGGTAACCACAAGTTAACTAACCATAGTTTACCCAGGGTAAGTCTAGTTTTACAAATGGAAGTGAATGCAACAACAACAACAACACGGTTACTACAATTTTACTATTAAAAACAGGGCTCATTTTTGCAAGGAATCCTATTAAATCATGATAGTATTGTTCTAAATCATCTTGGAAACATGCTTACAATGTCCTACAACATGCTAACAGTGTGCTAAATCACATGTACATTATACTGTGTTATAAATATGCTACCCATTTAATAGATAACATCAACAGTGCAAAGTCATACTATGTTAATAATGTACTCTATGGTATGCTAGAAACATGATAAAACATGTTAACAGTATTCAGAATCTTTTAAAAAATTTTACACTTCAAGCTAAACATTAAAGTTTGTCTACAATTATTTTTTAAATCATATACATTTTCGATTTTTTTGACAGTTAATCACTTAACTTACAATCTGACATACTGTAGCTTATTTCTCAGTACCCTATTTAACTTTTCAAACGCTTCATGCAGATCTTTCCTACTTTCAGATTGGCACAGTTAAGTCAAGTTAAATTTCACTTTTCAAATGAGGTGAAACAATCACTCAGACCAAACCATACTTCTGTTAGCAATTGTCATCCAACATACACACAACAAACAGCTGCACCCTGCAAAACTAACAACAGGTAGCATAATGTGTTTTCTTTGATGAAATTTATTTACAAAACAAGATTGACACTGACTGGTGTTTATAATTCGCTGCAACATGATACATGATCCATGTACACAAAGATATCCCATCTATTTTAGAAAGTAGATAGGCTAGAAATGCAATTGAAAGGCTGAACAATAGTGTGAGTAATTCATACCTTTTTTTAGCATTTCACTTTTAGATCTGTAATACATTTCAGTATGCTAATACTGTATGTATGCAAGAATTGTTTTGTTTTTTGTTTGTTTTGTTTTGATCTTTAAAATTGTCATTTTCACATTTAATTGAGTGTGTTACTTGCCATTTTTTTTTTGTAATGGTGAATTTTAAAAACCCAGTTGCTCATGACATTTTAGCCTTTCAGTGGAAGTGATGCAATGAGGAACCTGAGTCTTTAAAAACAACTCAGAGCTCAAATCAAAGCAGCCAGAGAAGGTTTCAAACAAACCGATTAGCTACTGTCGACAGACACACTTTATATAGCCGTTTCCCAGCTGTTGTTCCGTGTTGACGTTACGTCATTTAGAGTATAGAAATACCTGTCAAAATCAAATAAATGCATTTCAGTAAACAGATTTTGTTTTGTTATCCTAGATTTAGAATATACTTTAAGTAAACATCTGATTATCTATATATTTATGTTGTACATAATGAGTTTTGACAAATGTAACAAAAACACCAATATGACAGTAGAAGACAAGTTGTGCGCAGTTGATAAATAATAGTTGTGTTACTGGCCGAGAAAAGTGTACTTTTTAAGTGTCTTTTTGGGTGCGTGCGTGTGTGTGTGTGTTTGGGCAGGGTGTTAGAGATGGATTGGTGTCTTCCTGTAGCTGCTGACAGGCTCAAGCGAGGCCTGAACAAAACAGGATCCTCAGGTGTGACTCATTCATGGACAACATCACAAAGATTAAAGTTGGAAATCAGCACTAGTATGTTTAAATATAATGATCAATTATAAGCCAAACATGATGTTTTGATAGAGATAAAGCATTTGATTTATAGGATCCATATTTACAATGCAAAACAATCCAAACAAATTACTGGACTTTGTTTTATTTCATTTTATTATTTAGCCCATTTCACACATAAACCTTACACTTTTTTTCACTTCAGTCTTGACAACTATTATTATTGTTGTTGTTGTTATTATTATTTTCTTTATTATTAATGAAATTATAACAATACTTTTAGTGTAATTTGTGTAAATGTTTTGAATATGTTTTTTTTTACAAAAAAACAAGAAATAACATCTGTCCTAGGTAAAGGTGATCATATTAAATTGTGTTATATTTTAATGATAAAGAACATCTTGATGGACAATAGGTATAAATTGGTGGTTTGCAGGATGACCACTTATGCAATGTGATCATTAAATAAAGTTGTTTACTATGTGATAAAATGATTCTTGTCCTAAACTGAGACGATTTTTTTTTTTTTTTGCTATAAACTATTCCTACAATACATCACATTTTCCCAGGTGTCATCTGAAAATCATAGTAAAATTCTAATCTGTTTATTTGTTTATTTACTTATTTTGCTCAGAAAAAATACTTCACAAATTCTAATATACAAGGAAAATGAATGAAATATAAAGTTGTACAACAGTTTTATTGCCTTGATGTTTGTAAGGCTACAATTCTTTTAATTTAATCTAAAATTAATCACCATATTGGTTTCTGTTACGTCAGGTTGTTCAAACTTTGCTTACTGACAAAATGTCCTAATAACAAAATCCATGTTGTTGAAATCCCTTCACAGATTTCAAGGTTTAGTCAGTTAATTACTCACAGGAATCTGAATGAAGTTTATTTACCTTTTATTGTATGACCCTCCCTTTAACCACAGTTCTGTATACACACACAACCTCCTTTGAAGGAATTTGTAAGTCTTTTGCGGCGATACAAAATAGTTTAGATTTGCAACTGCTGTGGGAATTTTTTCTGTTTAGTAAAGAGAGCATAACGATTGTTGAAAGTTTGTGGTCTCCCTCTAAAAGCGCCATCTCTACATTTTGCAAATAGGTGAGGTAAATGAACTAATTGGATTATAATTAGTTTGACTACCTATGTGGAAATAACCACTAGCAGCAGACATTCAGGTGGAGCAGTCAACGGCTAGGAAAAAATATGTTGTGGTTGACGCTTCCTCCATTTCAAATCTCAGTATGCAGGGGTTGATTAATGCCCAGTAAATGTGAATCAGACATTATGCATATATGCTGTACGTCTGCTAGCGCCTTATCATTCAGAATTATCTCTAGGGAAGCCACTTAGCAAGACAAATATCTCAGAGGGTGGAACCTTCTATTAGCAAAACCACAGAGAAAAACACAGTCTGTGAGGTTGCACAAAGCTGCTATTGTTCTTCATTGCATCAAGATGAAATTAAGCGCTTTAATATTCTCGTATATCTTTTAGCAGGCCGGCTTATGAGAACCCTCGTCTCGATCAGCCGCAGGGAAACAGGTGGAAAGGACTGTGGTCTTGCCACCCACCCCATTATCAAAAAAAAACGACATTGCAAGGATAAAAGAAAAACATCTTAATTAGATATTAGCAGCTTTAATTTGTAATGCATGAGTCACTTGAGTGGCATTCAAAATGGAAAAACAATAAAGTAATATAACCACCCTTCTGCGCACTGGTCGGGCACGCTATGTGCCGTGTTTTTGGCATGGCACGACAGACTGCATTTTTCAACACGACGGCTTGTTGCTTCACTAATTACATGGCAGGTAAAGGCAGATGGATGCAGCTCTCGTTCATGACAGGTGACAGTTATTGACAATCGTCTAGCCATAATAAAGCCTAAGGCAGAGGAACCAACACTTCCAACTTAAACACCGTCAAAGCGAGGCTTCAAATGGGGCGGCTTTGCCCTTGACAACTGTAACTATGTTCAACAAATTAGTGAGAGAAAGCGGAGGCGTTTATGAGGCTGAATATGAAAGAGATCGCCTCACTCCTGACTGACACCCTGATCCACATTGGCCCTGGTTTGTTTTTATTGCAGGAGACTCTGAGGATGAAATGTGGGGATTCCTGCTTGTCAATCACAGGTTCAAAGGAGGATATTGGTTTTCTGCTCGGGGCAGAATGCTAGATGTCTTCAACATGCAAAAAGCCATTGACATATTTTTTAGGATTGAACTTCTCTTAGGTCTTATCTCAACGTGCGCCATTCTTCCTTTCGTTGACATCTGCTGTACCAGACTGTACTGTATGTGGTGTTTGCCCTGAAGGAGCTTCCCCTTCTGAGGAGGAGATTGCAGCTCAAACTGTCAGCCTGCTTTGAGCCTCATTAGATTGACAGATTGAAATGGGCTACATTTGGTGCTGCAAGGATAAAAAGACCACTTCACACTCCACATAAAGACATGGACCTAAGGCAAGGCATGGGAAAACAAGTCTTAGTTCAACGCATTCAATAAAATATTTGCTGGGTCATTTCATATCTGAAAAGTGATGTACTGTAATCTAATGACATTGGTCACCATTTTTTTTTTTTTTTTCAATGTGAAGTGTCCTTAAATGGTTAGTTCATCCAAAAATAAATATAAAAAATTATGTTATTAATCATCCTCTATGTTGTTCCAATCCCCTGAGACCTCCATTCATCTTCAGAACACTCACTTACTTTCCTTCTGCTTATTCCCTGCTTTTTCTTTTATCAGGGGTCGCCACAGCGGAATGAACCGCCAGGTACTCTAACATATGTTTTACACAATGCCCTTTCTGCCACAACCCAGCACTGAAAATACAACCCTCAGTGCTGGGAAACACCAACACATTCTCGCATTAAACACAGCCAATTTAGTTTATCCAATTCACTTATATCGCATGTCTTTGGGGGAAACCGGAGCATGCAAACTCCACACAGAAAGGACTCCTGGTCCAGCCACCTCATCAGAACAATTAAGTTCAGCCTCTTTAGACAGCGATGGTCCAGAGATGTTCAAAGTCCAGCTGCATGAACACTTTTGTGTGCCAAAAAAAACGAACTTTGACTTTAACCAATGTCTTTCATGACAGGTCAGGGTTCGTGTTTGCTATGGGGAATAAGACGCTTGCGCATTGCACTGCTTACTCTAATGGCAAATATGTTGTACTGCCTGTAGTAAATGCACATCCTGGGCTGATGTGAAACAGAAGACATTGGCGAAGTCGGGGTTTGTTTTTTTTGTGCACAAATGTGTTCCTGGAGCTTTGTATAATTACAATTGAACCACTAAAGACACATGGAATGTTTTGAAAAAGTTTTTGGTGCCTTTTCTGTACTTTGAACGTCTTGTGACTGTTGCTGTATATGGAGAGTCAGAGAGCTCTCGGATTTCTTCTAAAATATCTTAATTTGTGTTCCAAAAATAAACAAAGGTCTTGGGGGATTGGAACGACATGAGAGTGAGTAATCAATAACAGATTTTTTACTATTGGGTGAACTAACCCTTTAATATACTGTTGTGTTTGTGTATTCTCAGAGTACTCTCTGGCTTGTGTGTATGAGTGGGGTTTTTTGCACTTAAAGCAGTGCTGAGTGACTGTTAGTGTTGGATGGAAATGGGTCACGGGTCAGTGACTCCAGGGCCCTCTTCGCCATTGCTCAGGCCCACATCAATCCCAAACATTCACTCACACCGTCATCTGAGCTTCAAAGAGCTGTTTAACACTTTAAAAGGCACACACTCACATTCTGCTTACATGCACTGATTTTCTAAAATTCCTTTCCAAATAAATAACAGCATATATTTGAAATTAGCATTCAGAAATATCTCCAAAGATATTATTATTTCAGTTGCCAAGTCACTTTGTGTATGCAAGCCACATTAGACAGACACGTGTATGCGTCCTCATGACCATTAACAGAACTACCAACCACAATGGCTGCTCGGAGCATGAAAGCATACAAACTCAGGAGATGTTTATCCAAAAACTACAATTATGTAATCATTTGCTCACCCTGATGCACTTCTTTATTGGAAGATAAAGGCTCTTTAGATGATCAAAATGTCCTTCATATTTAAAAAAAAATACAAATATTGTTTGTCTCTTCACTAAAAGCTTCGAGGAACCGATTTGTTTGGGACCAAACAGTTTTGGTGATGTCAATTGGTTCAACATTGCAGCTGGAATTGCTCACCAGTTCACCTCTGAACAGGGTAAAAATGTGTATCTTGACATATAGTGTTTCAACATTTAAGAGAATTTGGCCCTTCAGTGACCAAACATCTAATCAGCAGAAAAAATGAAAAGACAAGACTGGTACAAAGTTCACGTTAGTGAAAAGGAAGTTTAATTGGGTGCGATGTTAATTGTAAGACTGAGGAAAGACTAAACTTAAAGTGTGTAAAGACATCTGTAAAGGTGGAGGTGAAGTGTCAAAGTCTGGTGATGTTTTCTACAGCAGAATTTGGATTCTTATAAAGCAAAATTGCAGAGTGAATGCAAATGTTTATCAGAAGCTCCTTCAAGCAAGCTGGTTCCTTCCCTGTGTTCATCGCCCAATCAAGCCAGCAATTTTCATGCAGGACAAAGAGCTCCATCACACAGCAAAACAGGTTAAACAGTTCTTTGAAGCTGAAAACATTGAAATAATGAAATGGCCTGATCCTGATCTAAACCTAACTGAAAACACTAAAGTCAGTGAACTGCGGAAAAGACTGAAGAAAACCAGATCAAGATCAACCAGTTAGGCGTGATAGAAGAGTGATGTCCTGTGAGAGACTAGTGATGTCCTGTTAGAGACTAGTGATGACCTGTGAAAGACTAGTAATACCCTGGGCTGCTAGTAGAAAGGTGCTGTTTCTTCTCATTTTTGACTGCTGTAACCAGAAAAAATTTTTTTCGTAATCTTTCTTCTGCTGTTCGATATTATGGTTTTTGTTCAAATGTACAAATGCTTCCATTATTTTGTAAAACACTGTTCTACAATTAAAATTCCTTCAACATTTGATTAAGATTACATTATTTCTGCAAATAAATGAAGTGTATAAATTGTTTGGTATCTCTGATCTTCAGTGTATATGTTTCACATTTCTTTAATCAGGAAAATTTTTATGAAGCTGTTTTATGATTCTGTTTGCCATTTGATCCAAAATTCTGGCTGCTTGTCCTTTTTTGACACAGGGTGCACAATGAGAGATAATACTTGTGGAATATTTGAGGTGAGGTGAGGCAGTCAGGAGATCAGGAAGTGCACGATTGTCTGGGAATCTTGGGAATCCCCTTCCAATATGTTCTGGCCCACCACTGGAGCGGATACTTGCTTCACAATAAAGAGAAGACCTGGATTACTGCAAACCCATGGGAAAAATCCACGAGGATAATGATAGGTAGCCTGTTAACTTGCAAGTGGACCTGTCAGTGGTGTTTGACAGGCAATATATTACAGATTAGAGATTGTTTGCTATCTGCATTCAGTTAGCTTCAAATGTCATATTGAGCCAGTAGGCTGCATACTGTGTTACAAACCCCTATGGTGGACATAATAATTATTATATGCAAGCTGTGTGAATTGTTTTAAAACTCTAAAAAAAGAAGAAAAAAAAAGGCAAATTCTCTAGAGGAAACACAGGAGATTATGTGAATTTAGCAATAATCCCTTCCACTGGAAACTATCCAGAAGTGAACACGGGACGGGACTCTGCAGAGGGAGAGGGGGTAGTTTCGTGGAGTGATAGAGAGGTGGGACATTATGCTCAGACACAAGAGAAGAAACATCTCTTAAGGCACAGAAACTCCCACTTTTGATAACTGTTGCCACACTAGACCACACACATTCAAGCACACATACACACACACATACACCTGTGTGTGGTCTTAGGAGGGTCTGGCGTGCGACAGGTCTCAACCACTGTTTTTGCCAAGAACATTTTTTTTTCTTTTTCTCATACTGCCAGAGGGCACAGGTGCAGGCACTGTTCCCTAAAGTACCACAGAGGAAACTACGACTGCATATTGTATCAACACACATGTTTATTAGAAAAAGATCCTGACAGCTGTTCCAGATAGTTCAACTGCGCATATAAAACTTTATGATAAACTCCTTATAATATTGTCTTCTTGTCATATGAGAGCACAAACAAAATTTCATCTAAAAATATACATTTTGCAGTAAGTAAAATGAATGAAAACAGTAATAAGTTTTAAGCCTCCTTTAAATGTTCTGTTGACTCTAAGCAACTTTGAAACTGCATGCCAGCTAGTAATAATAAGCATATCTTTAGTTGACTGTCTATTTTTTTGGTCTATTTTAAAAAAAAATTTTAACAGAACTGTTTTGGTCCCGTGTTCTTCTGGGTTTCCTCTGGGTGCTAGTTTCCCCCACAGTCCAAAGACATGCAGTTTAGGTGAACTGGGTAATCAAAATTGGCAGTGTAAAACATTTGCCAGAGTAATTGGTGGTTCATTCCACTGTGGTGACCCCTGATAAATCAGGGATTAAGCTGAAGGATAGTGAGTGAGTGAGTGAGTGAGTGAGTGAGTGAGTGAGTGAGTGAGTGAGTGAGTGAGTGAGTGAGTGAGTGAGTGAGTGAGTGAG